>RJWM01022211.1:0-33879 GCA_004363535.1 Dasyprocta punctata | reverse complement strand
TGAGTTTTCCCTATTGCTTCTGAGGTATGAGTTGTCTTGGAAACTAAATGGGTCTTTACACCCCAAATTTGCACAATTGCATACAGATAAACCTTGACCACTGAGTGGGAAAAGGAAGTGGGAAGATAAATTTCTCTCTCTTTCTCCCTCTCCCATGGATAAATTGAGAGAGAGAGAGAGAGAGAGAGAGAGAGAGAGAATTAGAGACACAGAAAGAGAGAGAGGAGAATATCAGCATATAGTATGACTTTTGAAGATATTGTAGGAAATGAAGGTATCAGGACAGCTATAACCAACTCCATGTGGCATTTCACCTTTTATTTTTTAATAAATCTGGGCTGAAACAGGCTGTTTTTTGCAAGTTCAGAAAATAAGTGCAAGACTTAGTACTCAAGATATGTTCTAAAACATAGTATTAAAAGACTATATTATACCATACTATTTTAAATTGTTTTAAGCTAAAAATAAAATGAAAACTACTTTCCACTAGTCTTGTTATTAATCACTATCAGGTTGGCAAGCTGGATATAACAAATTCAAAGATAATTTTACATGACTTTTTTCCTTTCTTAATATTTATAAGTCTTAAATACCACAGTAAAGGGATTTTGAACTTAACCATAAAGTTCAAAGACTTTCTGATAGTTGATTTTTTTTATCAAAAATAAAGGAAATTATAGTTAAACAAATTTGATAACTTTGTCTAGAGTTAGTAGAATTTTGCGCTTTGGGTGGTTTAAAATTCAATTATCACATCAATGACTTCAAAACGGTTCTCTTAGATATATCTTGTAAACGAAACCTAAAATGGAACTATTTGCAGATAAAGTCATCATATTAGGAAATTCTTCTGGCAGAAAATAATGCAAGCGGTAGATGATGGTGAAGGAGAGGAGTGCTGACCATGTATTAGACGAAGGCACTCATCTTCTTCCTGTAGCATACTTCCTGTAGCGTATGCATTTTTCATGAAAATGCTATGCTACGACATGGTTAAGGCACAATTATTGTGAATTTGGGATGGTCTACTATCTCCATGAGAAAAATGAGATGGGAAAAATTCACTGCAGTATGTCACCATGTATTGTTTCATAGTGATGCTAGCCCAGCTGATCTCATTCCACGATTCCTGCTCCTGGCTGCAAATCTAGACCCTGTGAAAAGTTTTTGAAATGCAAATTCCTTGGCTCTGGTACAGACTCCGCACAACACAGGAAAACTCTCACAGTTCACCTAGGATAGGGGAGTTGGAGATTATGGGTGAGTAAAATACGTTTCTGTTTTTATTGAAATTCACATGATGAAAAGACTAATCTATCAGTAAGATATTTTATATAGCTATATGATTTTTGGTTCCATCAATGTTTGAGCACATTTTGTTTTGGATTGTTTTTACTTTGCTTTTATAGTATCAACTCCTCAGTTCCATTGAGGGAGATAAAGAAAAAGAATTAAGTCTATGATTTTAAAGATAAATTGCCTTATTGCTGGAGGAATTAAGCTTAATATTATGAGGTGATGTTTAATATTTATTTTAATGAAAGTAACACAGTTTAATGTGCATATTAAATGACAGGTATCATGCTAAGCATTATATAAGTAAACTTATATAGGTAAAATAATTTGCAGCTCTAATCACTAGATTTCATGACTTCGAAATTAAAAGCACTCAAAAGGAGTTACAATATCAAGATGGAAATAATAGGGATTATTTTCAGAATTTATATATGATCAAATCATAGTGCAGTTTTGGATTTGGGGGCTTTTTTTTCTCCTTAAAATAGAGAACAGATCTTTCTTCTTGCACTGTAAAATGTGTAGAACTTTTTTTAATAGCTCTATCATTTGAAAAGTAAATTACAATCACAGTTTTAAAATACACTGAAACACTTATCTTCATATTCACATAGACCAATAAAAATGCTTATATCCTATTTTACTTATAAAAACAATAGTCTTGGAAATATAGTGCCATAATGGTCAGTTCACTTTAGTTTTAGAGGGATACGCCATTCTAAACCTTTGAAACACTTTGCATCTTGTATCATCGGTCGTCTGTAACATGTTATGCGTGGTGTTCTAGTTCACAAAATGATTGCTTTGGGTGAACATCAAAGCTATTGGCTAAGTTTGTTTAACCCATGGAAAGCAAATGAAAAGCCACTCCCAAACACCTCTGGTGCCATTTCCAAAATCAGGCCATAAATGAGTGAATTAAAATTTTCACATCCATTTTCTGCTATCTTAGGTTGAATGTGGAAGATAGTTTGAAATATTGGGCTGCATATTTCCAATAGAATGTCAGCTAAACGTGTAGTTGTCTATATTTTGTACCAAATTGACAAAAATTGAGGCAATATTCTAAAATAGTTAAGAAATTTCCCAAGTAAGACATGGAGCTCCCTTTCCTGTTCCTTACATAATAAAACGTTTTCAAAAGTTTAGCATAATATGATATTTCAATTTTGGTAGTTTCATTTTCCTAATGAAAAGGCTCTGTTCCTATTCTGAAGTTACACTGGTTTTCCAGTGATGCACACATCATTCCGTTTTTGTGAAATATGCTTTACCACATGTTCTACATTCACAATGATTTCACATTACCTTATTTTCTGACTCATACACTCAATACATTAATTTCCTTCAGAAAGCATAAATTCTCAATGGTAGAATTGTAATATTTATACAGAAAAGGATACTTTTGCATCTTTTCCATATCAAGAGAAAGTTGTCATTATTCAATGTGATATTTGCTGGAAGTTCATTTGTGGATAGTGTTTGTTGTTGTTCTTGTTAGACTGAAAGCTTACTTTGTGATTTTAAATTTCTAAGAATTCTACTGTATGGTCTCAAGTCATGTCCATTTACTTATAAAAGTCTCAATGCAATCTTTCTTAATAGCTGAGTAGGACTTGAGACCATACTCATAAGTGAGATAAATCAAACCCACATGTGTAAATACCATATTGTTTCCCTAGTGTAAGAAACTGAAAAAGTATATATGATCCAAAATCTATAATAAATACTATGTAAGGGTAAAAAACTGCTTGAAGAGCAAAAATAATTGGGAAGGGAAAAGGGGGAAAGAGAGAAAGGAAAAGGAAAAGATATAAATCTGTGTATATGTATATGTAAGATGACTAAAACAAACACACTGCTGAATGTATTAATTATTGAGAAAGAACAGTTAATACTCATATGATTAGATCATTTTTACATGTCTATATCTGTTAATGTAAACAACCATTTTGAGGATGAGATGCAATATTGCAACCATTGTCAAGTTTCTATCATCCTGTTTTGTAAACCTGTAATGTTACTGTTGTGCATTTACTCGTCGTTTGTTTGTCTCTGTTGCTTTTTGTCTTTCTTATATGTGCCTTTTTTTCTCTTAAATTAAAAAAAAAAGAATTCTACTGTAGGTGTTCACTGTGTTCCTCATATCACACCCGCCCACTCTCTTTGACGCCCCAACTTAGAAAATCTTTGTCTTTTCCCCGTCTTAAAACAATTCTGGTCTTCTCTTCAGAGGTACTCAATTTTTTTAAAATTTTCTCTAATATCTATTTAACTATGATGCCTTATATTTATCTCATCGTTTCTAGTTATTGCAGGAGGATCATTGCTTGCCGCGACCTAGTTCATCTTACTCAGTAGTGGGCTCCATTTTAATATTTTAAAATTCCTACATCATTTAGTCATTTTATAATTCATCACCATCTATTTTAAATTGCAAAAGAGCAGATTTTTATGTGTTTATTCATTGTAATAAGTTTCTCTCTTTTACTGAAGAATTTTAGAACAAATACACATGTGACATTATTTATTCTTCTGTTACTTTTTTATTGCTTTCTCTTTTTGGTTTTCTTTGTACTTCCTTTAAAAAAAATCTCTTGTTGGTGTGAGTTACATTTTCTTGATGAATAGTGCTGATGTAAAACACTGAATGACAACTTTTTCTTTCTTCTTTCACACACACAAAGGGTGAAAGTTACATATGTTTATTATATTTCCATTAGCATCCCTGGAGCATAATTATCATGCTTGAAGTGTTTTCTGGATATGTGCTTTAATGTTATATTTATTTTTTCTTGTAGACCTTCAATTAATATGAACTGTATCTATATTGTCAACATGTTATCCTTATTTCTTATATTTTCAGAATTGTCATTTTTGTCAGTCATGAATCATATTTTGATAGAAAGATGAGCTCATCTCTTATCTTCCAGCCCAGAATTCCACTTGAAGCATTTAATTTATCAAATGGTCTTAAACCAAAATTCACCTTTTGTCACAGACATGAACACTCTGGAACATGCCTGTCAGGTGGGCAGTCTTTAGATAAAAGGGGGCTGCAGAAGTCTGCTGAGAAAATCTGCTGATTTCTTAGTCAAAGTGAAAAGTTTGCAATGATATTTGTCCTTTAAAAACACTTCTAATCAATGAAACATTCATGCTAAGTGAATACATGGGTGAATTAAAATGATTCTGATATCTAAAACTTTAGAATATATCCCAGAGTTTGCCCTATTTCTGTGTTACTGAAAATCTTAAATGTTAGAATTCAATTTTGTCATAAAATGATCTTTTCAAATAAGACTGTCTTAAACAAGACTGTGCTTGATGAATATTTACTGATTTGATTTGAAATTAACCATGTCTCCATATTTCCTGGATACTTTCTTAAATAATAAATTATACTAGCTTTACAAATGTAGCGAGATACGCAAAATGTTAATCTTCTTTGAAAATCATGCTCACTCATTTTATTAATTCAAAAATATTAAGTACCTATCAGGAAAATTTGTTCATGCTATTGAGGCTATAGTAGTAAGCAAAATAATAATGTCCTCGACATTTAGTGTCTAGTGGAGTAGACAGACATCAGTTATAGAAATACTGTAATTAGGTAACAATTCAAAGGTTCCTGCATCCTCTGGTGAAAGAATCCTTCTCCTTTCAGCAAAGATGAAACAAGGATGTCTAGTAAAGCAGAACCTAAGGTTACATGGATGAAAAACACAACCCCCTCAAGAAGATTACTTAGAATTGGTGGTGGGAATAAGTCCTCTAATTTCTGTCCTTTGTGTTCTGGGTCTCAGCATTCCGCTTGGAGAAGCACCGCGATGTGCCCTAAGCCTGCTGGTCATCCCCTCCGTGTGCTGGTCCATCTCCGAAGCATGCCAGCCTTTCACGGCTGAAGCAGCGTATGGTAGGACAAATGGATTCTTTCGTGTGAAGCAATGTCAATGCGGGATCACAGGATGATCAGTCTGAGTCCTTGGGCTACCTGCCCAAGACTTTGTGGGCAGAAGAAACAAACCCATAGCTGGAATATGCATCAATTCCAGTAAAGACAAATTTCTGCCCCTTCCAAATCATGAGGAATCACATGTAATCAACTTGTTATTGAGAAGCTGGGGAGGGGGGCTGTTAAAGGGAAGGTAGGGTAAGGAGTATTTGTGGTCAGTTTTTGCTTTCATTAAATTGGGTATTCAGCAGCAGCAGTAACACATGTCCAAGTTGCATAAGGGAAAAGAACATACTGTTGTGCATATGCATGGCCATCACCCACCGTCGATATTTCATTCATATGCCCATTGTGCCGACAGTGGGATTTCTGCTTCCACCAGGTAAGTCAGGTCACTCATCTGCTTTCTCAGAGCCTCTGCCTCAATGGCTGTTCCTAGATCGGTGTGAATATGGCATGCAAGGAAATAAGATTTTTTTTTTATGGCTCCCTTTATTGATTTCTTGATAACTCTCTTCAGGAAATGAGAATTCTGGTGCCGAACAAGGGAAATGATCCGTCACTTTCAGAGCATGGGCTGTTAGTCAGTGAAGAAGGGTAGAGGAAGTAAGAAGACCAAAGTGGTGAGTTCCTGACAGTCAGAGAAAGGCAGAAATCCTCTGAGTTAAAGAATTCTGTGCCAGACAGTAGTAGAAGAGAAAGACATGGTGCCTTCACTTCTCTGACAATTTAGTCCAGAGCTGGGCCTACATATGAAAAAATACTGTGGCCTATTCATATCGTCATTCAAATATTGTGAAGTCATGAAAGTAGCAGGAATGGTCCAGTGCTTTTGTGCATTAAATCAGTACCTCAGTTACTTTGACCTCTTCAGAAATAAGTCTTTTCAAATGGATTTGCATATATATTTATTTGAATGGCATGAAACCAATTGTAAGTTTTAGACAGACAAACTAAATTTAGATTTTATTTGTGTTATTTCTCAATAGTATTTAAATTATCTGAGGCAACTAATAAAGAGATAGCTATAAAAGTAGAGAATTGCTAAGTGCTAATAGATATTATCAGTATTATTTATCGTAGCCCTAAAGAAATTTCAAAGTCAATTAATTAGTTCCAGAATTGCTACCAAATATTCTAGATGAAAACATTCTGCAGCAATACAAAGAGAAATTTTACTATTTTTTTTTAAAGAATTGGATTAAATGTCACTATTTGCATGTTTTGTACTGACATTTCCAAAAGAGGCTTATTTGGCCTGAACGTTCCCAGAAAACAAGACCTTTAGATTATTTGTTTAATACTCATCTGTTCTCTTGGTCAAATCAGGTCTCTGTTAGTCGCTTCTCCTTTCTCAAGGGTAGTTAATTTATCAGGCCAGATAGACTGAGCTCAATGTTGACTTTTAAAATTAAGAAAGGAACTTAATGTTCTTTCTTTGCAGAGTAATTCCTGCATCAGTATTTCAGTCATCCAACCAGGTTATGTAAAGCTGCAGTTTAAAATTCTCAACACACTATTGCTTAGACATTTTATGACCCCAAGCACTGTGGATAGTTGACTTATTAACCAAAGACAGTGTTTAACCTCTTGTGGTTCTCACTAGGAAGATGCATTCTAACTTGTCAAGCTCACATACATTCAGAGCCTCTGAGAATTTTTTTAAAGCAATTTTCCAAAGATGTATTATAAGAGCCTACTGCTCTGTCAAAGTGGAGATTACTTTAACTTGAACACACACACACACACACACACACACACGGTACAATTTGCAAAAGAGCAGCAGCAAGTGTCCTTTATATACAACGCTTGATTGTTATGCTTTTAAGGTTATGGGATATAAAATATAATCAAATCATAAAATATTATTTAAATGTTTTAACTAATAAGGTTCTATTTGCAGAGACCAGAAAGTCCTTGAACAGATTTCAGGAGAAATGGGTTTATTTGAATATTTAGACAAAAGTACTGAGACACTTGTAAGTAAAAATTTTAAATTGCATGTTAGACTTTTAACTATTTTTATTTATTTATTTATTTATTTTTTGTGGGTACCAGGGATCGAACTCACAACCTTGCACCTGCCAAGCAGGCACTTAAGCCACTGAGCCCAACTCCCAGCCCTACTACTTTTATTTTAATTGACAAAAATAATTATGCAAAGTTTTGGTGTGCAGTGTGATACTTTAATAAAGTACACCTTATGGAATGATCAAATCAAGACAATTAGAATATTCATTTCTTCAAATGTTTGCCATTTTTTATAGTAGGAATATTTAAAATTTTCTCTCCTAGTTATTTTGAGATGTATAACACCTTGTTGTTTTAACTATAAACACCGTACTAACGAATAGAGTGCCAAAACTGAGTCTTCCTTTTGTAATTGCATCTTTGCACCCATTGAACAACCTCTTCCCATCCCTCCCTTTGTCTGCCCTCCCTACTGTCTGATAGCTACTGTTGTAGTCATTATTTCTATGAGAGCTACTTCTTTGGATTCCATATATGAATGAGATAATGCAGTAGTTGTGTCTTTGTGTCTGGTTTACTTTGCTTTACATAGTGTTCCCAAGTTTATCTATGATATCCAAAATATCAGAACTTTATATTTTATGCCTGAATCACATTTCTTTGTATACATACCAAATTTTCTTTATCTGCTTATTCATTGTTGCGTTAGATTGATTCCATGTCAAAGCTATTGTAAATAGTGCTGTATTAAACTTAAGAGTGGAGACACCTCTTCTAGTTATATGCTATCTAAACTGATTTAGAAATGTTGTAAAATTAAAAAAAAATCATAAGCAAAGCATACCCCACATACCCCAAAAAACACAGATAAAAAGATAGCAGAAGACCTCTAATTTACCAAAAAATAATTCAGGCTATTTAATTTTCATTGTTTTCATGCAACTTCTTGCAAATCACAAAGTAAAACAAGTATTATTCATATACTCACAACTAGGACTATAGATGACCCAAAAATCCTCATGGGAAGGGGGAAATTAATTGCCAAGACCAGAAAAGATGTATTAGAATGCATGCCAGGGCTTAATGTCAGGTGGGGAGGCTCTAAAACAAATCGTGTGTCAGGGATCTACATGGTAGAAAATAAATTTTGTCTACCGACTCTATTCTCATTGAGAACATGGAGTGTTAAACCTCAGAATCAGAGAATAGCGATGGGGAGTCATAAGAAAGGGGCTTGAAAATGGGTAAGATCAAAGGTGATGGTCTTGGTAAGTCATCACCTTTAGAGAAAAAAAGGTTTAGAAAGAGTGGTTGGTAATGAAAAAGATTGATGCAGATAAGAAGGACCATATTAAATCATATGTATATTGCCCTAGCAATAGATAAGGCAAAAGTATAGTAATCAGAAACTAAAATAGTGAGGGAATGATATTTCAGTGATGGACCAGTTGGAATTTAGGCTACATTTAGGTTAAATTGGAGAAATACTAAATGCAAAACAAAAGGACACTTTCTAATACTAATATTTATTATTTAGAAATATTTTATAGTGGCTTTGGATTCCAATATTCCAAACAGCACAATATAACCTAATAAAACAGACACTACTCTATATTCAATAAATAATAAACATATACAAAATCAGAAGATGTCAGTCTACAAAAAATAAAATAGGTATAAAAATAAATTAAAATATGGAAGTCCTAAAAATTTTAATAGTTTATTTCATCAAATATTATCCCTAAATTTGGGAATGATACTCTTTCTCACACTCACAATGAATATTCATAAATGTGACTACATATAAATGTATATATATATATATATATTTGCTTGTATATTGTGTTAATTACTTTTTCCTTTTGTTGTTGGGATAAAATACCCAATACCCAAAATTAAGTGAGGAGAGGTTTATTTAGCTCACAGTTTCAGTCCTAAATCAGCTGGCTCCAAGGCAGGGCAGCATAGTAGCAGGGCAACCATTCAGGGTAGCAGAAAACAGAATAGCAACAAGAACAAAAAGGGAGGAGTGTGGAGAGAAGACTCTTTCTGTCTCTTATATTGTATGTAGGCTACCCACCCTGGGGTGGGTGTAGCACTCACACTCATAATCCCAGTATTGGACCATGAATCAATCACAAATTCTAAAAGCCTGCCCCCATGACTGTATGAAGCTTTGGGGGGACATCCAGACACAAAATATAACTTATATGTATATATAGAAAGGCAGGTAAGTTTAAAAATTTTGAAAATGCATTACCACTTTCCAATCATAATTCAACAAAATTAATATCTGTTGACAAAACCAAAACTAATCAAGCTGTGTAGTTATGTATTATATATGATTATGTAAAGCACTAAGAAATATTTTACTTCAAAAATGTTTGTGGTGCATTTCAAAGAGACAAAGGTAACAGTAGAAATACCTTCACTGGAAAAACCTAAGAAAATTTTATAATTTTAAAAATAAGTACAATGAGAGACTTTCAGACATTGCAGACATCGAATTCCTCACTTGCTCTTCCATTGTATAAAATAGAATACTTGGGAGAATCTATGTTTTCAGTCACTGTACAATAGGCATGTGGTGGTTATTATCCCCAAGGCCAGGTAACAAATGAAGTGATTCCCATGCTGGCGGCATGGCAGATAGAGAAGAGATCAAAAGACTAAAGGAGATAGACTGAGTTGAGAAAAAAGACAGAGATGACCTAACTGAGAAACTTTCCCCAAAACATAACAAGACAATGCTGGATCCTGTATTTACCCCAGGCAATCCAGCCACAGAGTCTATGCTCATTACTGCTACTCTGTCTTGTAGCATTACAACGCAGCACACAGGTTCTAATACTGCCAAGGCGAATCAAAAATGCAAAACTTACCTGAGTTATTTCTTAGGACCTAAGACAATATATTTAAAACAAGAACTGAAAAATCAATTAACTTTGGAAATTTACAATTTTTGTTAATATTCTCTTGGTTATAGACACACTGTTGTCATTACAGGAAGCCAGTTTCTACATTACTGAGAGAGAAAATGACAGTAGAATAATAAATTCCTATTGCTTGAAGATGATTTTATGTATCATGAATAATACAGTTAAAATTTCACAATCTGAGGATAAAATATTTATGTTTCTAGTTTATGTGAGAATGGATTGCCAGACCCCATAAGGTAGGCTAGCATAGCTCAAAAATGTGATTGGAAAGTAAGTGTGCCCTTGTACACAGATCGTCACTTGTTTTTGCTTTCTCAAGAATGATTTCACTAAAGAAACTTCAGAAAAATTCTAATGTCAAACTTCGAACAGAGTTCAGATATAAAAGTTGACAAAGTCTACATCAAAATAAAATGGGAGCCTAAAATAAAAAGGAAGTGAAATGTTAGTGAAAACACTGAATAACTACTTTCAAAAATTCTGTCATTCATGAAAGCAACAGGAACAATAACGAAACATACCAGAATCAGCTTTTTCACAATGTTGAGAATTAATCAAAAACTTGGAACAACTGGAGAGATTATTTGAAAAAAAACCAGATGGTTCGTTATAAAAACAATGAGCCTTGAGGCATTTTAGGGGGTTCTATTTTGTCTTCCATGACTTGATTCTGCGCTAGTCTTGAAAACCAACAACCTCAATCATTGTGAAAGCAGCTAAGTGGAAGTCACTGGAAAAGGTGGAATGGAATTGAAGATCCTTTAAAACACCAATCCCAGAAAACTGTCATGAAGTGACATCTCTAGAAATTTAGTTGAACGCCCGATTTGCCATGTCTATCTTCATTTGATCTAATGCAAAACTGACCTAGTGCTGACTGCCTTTTCTGTGAGGCTGTTTGCCAAACAACAACAGTGGCAATTAACATCATAATTGCCAGAGGCAGAAGTCAAGAATCAGGGAAATCACAGTCTAATTAAAATACTTAAAAGGAAAATCTGGAGAAAGTTCATGAAGGACTTTAAAGAAGTATCTACATGTTCCTGGTAATCTGGAAGGATGTGTGTATCATAGTGCTAGGCCCTTGCCTGGGTTTTCCTTGTGCCCGGAAAAGTACTGAGACACCTTCATCTTATACGGTACGAAGTCTAGAGCTCTGTGCAAACAGGAAATGAAGGCTAAGACAAAACTGCTAACCACCTACCTGGCAGAGCACTCAAAGTATGCCTCAACACACACACACTGACACACACCCGTACACACACACACAGGCACACACACATGCACACAGTCACACACATGCATAACTGCTCAGTAAACTGAGATGTACTCTGGAAACATTTTTGTTTGTTTGTATGGTTGGGTTTTTTTGGTGGTACTGGAGATTGAACTCAGGGCCTTGTGCATGCTAGGCAAGCACTCTACCACGGAGCCACATCCCCAGTCCTCTTCATATAATGTTTGAGAACATTTCTTCTCTACCATTAGAGGATCTAATCAAATAAAGATTTTTGTGGTCACACCTGACAAAGAATACAAACTTTACAGAATTGTTCTAGAAATGTTCCTAGATAAATAAGACCTAACCCCAACAACAATAAATGCCAGGGAGGGAAGGTAATCTGATTTACAGACTTGCCATAATAAATATGTCAACTGTTCTAATTTCAGTAAAAATTATGAAACATGAAAATAATAAAACACAAAATCAAATTTATAAGAGGAAGAAAATCTCTTTGAGGGAGCCCAGATGTAGGACTTACTAGACACAGATTTTAAATCAGCTATGTAAATTATTTTCAGAGAACTAAATGAAACCATGTTAAATACATAAAGTATACAGTTATTCCCTCACCAAATGTATATCAATCAAGAGGAGAAATAAGAACTGATCAAATCCTATAGTTGAAGCGCATGATAAATGAATAAAAAAATCACTAGTAGATTTGAGCAAGCAGAAGAAGGAATAGATGAATGCGAAGATAAGTCAATTTTCATTGTTTTAAGGATAGAAGAAAAAAGACTAATGAATTATTAACAGTATTCAGAGATTTAATGAAATTCTGAACAAAGAGAAATGAACCAGAGACCGATGGTTCTAACAAATACTTTTTGAAGTGGTAGGCTTGTTTGTGATCTGAAGGGTGACACCCATTTGAGAAGGAGACTCTTTCCTTGTCAGAGTCTGTCTAGATCTCACCCATAGCTTGGTATTCTGAGACCTCAGCATGAGTGCAGGAATTCTAGTGACAGGCCACAGTGAGGCTTCTCCTCCTCAGATTGTATCACAAGCTGTAGACAGAGGTTAGAAGTGGAAACTGGATCAATGGAAGAAGAGTAGAGCGGACAGCGACTAGTTTGTGAAATATACACTTGGAGGAACTATCAGAAATCGATGGCTAAATTTTATTTTGAGGGTATACTGGCATTTTATTTCTGGTAATAAATTTGATATGACCCATATCACTGTGATGTACTTGAGAAGGATTTATCTTGTAATATGATCAGACCATTGACCTAAAACATTTGGATACCATTTAGGAGAAATAAGGTCCCCAGTACATTTCATTACTAACATTACAAGTGAAAGAAACCTCTGTTCAACCTTCAGTATTTTCATGGGTGGCAACTTCTCAATAGGCTCAATATGTGATAGAAGTGTTTCTTCTTTCAGAATAGAAGTATTTTTTGTTTCGTAGGTATCTTATGATTTATGACTAAAAATAATTTCCACAGGAGACATAAGGGAATGTTGCTTTACTTTGAAGTAATTTGCCAGTAACTGTATTCAGTATGTCTCTTGACCATGCCTTAGCCATTCACTATGATCGTGTTACCACCAAGAATTTTCAAGGTGCTAACATTTTCATTTTTCTTTATTATTGGAGATATAGTCCTAAAAAATAACACTTTGCAAAATGCTGTATAATACAACTAATTCTGAGTGCTCCAGGATACAAAGTGGTTTTATTATCTATGTTCCACCCAAATATTGCACTTTAAAATACAGAAGTTACAGACAACTAAGGGAATTGTTATTTTATTATTATTTAATTTTACTTGACTTAAGACATCAAGCTTCAAGGCTAGCTGTACCTGGATGCTTCACATCATCATATCGAGACTGTTCCTCAAAGGAGTGGATGATGCTAATATCAACCCTCATAGATTTGCTATTCTTATCTACTCCTCCAACAGAAGGGGCTATGTGTACTAAGAAAAATGACTTGAATGACCCAGGATTGCTCCCAGACCGAAGAGCGGGTCGGAAAGAGATAGCTGTCTATCCATGTTGCCTTGTCATCCTGCGAGCGCAGGTCTGGATGTCGTTGAGACTTCCTAGGATTCTACTATCAGTACGTCACACAAAGCCACTGGTGGGGGCACTTCTCTTCACTCTCCTTTTTTACACCCCACGAAGTCTCAAAGACACCTTCTCCCTTTTTATTGGAGTGTGTTCGTGATACATAATAATTATGTTCATTTTTGAGAATTAATACATATAGTGATATATATGTCATATATATATATATAATATCTAGATAGGTTTTTAAACTCCCCCCTCCCTTTTTCCTCTTTCCATCTTTTCCATCGCTAGGAACTCTGCTGCCCTGCTTTCTGTCATCTGTCCTTTATTTTACTCTTTAGTTATAGTTTGAGTTTCTCATATAACATTTAACCTTCTGTTTCAGACTTATTTCCTTTAACATTATGGTCTCAAGATCCATCAATTTTCCCACAAATAACACATTTACATTCCCCTTAATGACTGATTATACTCTATTTTGTGTGTGTGTATGTGTGTGTATGTATATATATATATATATATATATACATATATCACATTTTCTTTACCCATTTGTCTCTTGATGGATATCTATATTGCTTCCTTAGTGTAGCTATTGTAAATTGAGCTGCTGTAAACATGGACCTGCATGTATCACTTTAGTATCATGTCTTTAACTTTTTTGGGAGCACCCCCAGAAGAACTACAGCTGGGTCAAATGCAATTTCAATTTTTAAGTTTTTTTTTTTTTTCTTAACTGTTCTACTAAGATCAGACCCTTGCGCTGGACCATCCGCACGGCACCTGCCCTGGGCAGGCAGCCTTGCACTACTGCAGAGCCTTTCCTTTGCCATAGGTGACTGCCCTGGACAAACCAGACTGGCTCTGGCAGAGGACTGGAGCTTGTACTCAGAATTATAGCGCCCCACAAATTTACTTTCAAATAAAAGAAGCGTGGACTACTAAAGGGAGAAATGGGGTCTCCAGAGGGAATAGAGGTAGGCAGACATTCTGTGGGGTGGGCTGGGCGCAGAAACTCAGTGACTGTGAGAGGGCTTGGGCTCGTTTATTTATGTCCTCATTGTGCTCCTGCATCTGGTACCAAGCTCACAATACAGTGAATATATATTAATATCTGTTGGATGAATAGGTTGAGCTGAATGGATGAATGTTCAGGTAAAATAAATATGGTACCATATACCATTGGCGACTGTTCACGTCTCTGAAGGCATTAGTTATACAAATATTGAAATACTGATTTAACTTTATTACAGCTGGAAAATTCCTCAAGTTAAAAATTAGTGACAAAAAAGGATTTGTATGTCTATTCCTTTTCTTCATTTGTGTAAAATCACCAAATCATTTTTTGGTATGAATTCATTTCACTCTCATTCTAACATTTAATAAAAGTTAAATAATTTAACAATTTAATCAATTTTATTTTGAGGAAAATATATAATAATCTCTTAAGATTCACCCAGGAATTTTATTTTCCAATTAGGGTTTGTTTTCTTGTAATATACTAATCAGTTAGAAAGGACTAATTTCTTTTGGATTTGACCTCAAGAAAATCATGAAAATGAGGTAGAGAACATTTCTGCTCATAGAAATCTTAGGACTTCAGGCCACCTTGCTCCTAAATTTTAAAAGTAACTTTAGTTCTTAGTACTCTGACATGGCACATTCATTTCTGTGTAAAGTCCCTAGAAAGCTAGACTCGGAAGATGATGATCAGAAACACTGACAGGTTGATGAGATGCTCTTCCATTACCATTAAGAGAAGTGGGCAATATTGAAGGTAACATTTAGTTGCCAGGCAACTCTGTGACATTCGGTACCCCTGCAGACTTTTCTCCACTTGAGGACAAGTTGTAAAGAACTGCATCAATCAAGTCAACAATCAAATGCCATTTGTTTGAAAAAGAGCTCATCTGATAAGGACAAATCTTACAGGCATCCAGAGTAAGTTTGGTATACTTCTGTAGTTTTGCATCTTCTACATGTGTACACATGGTCACAGTATAAGAAATTCCTTTCATTTAATTATTTTCAGATCAGGGGCTTTTAAGTAACTAATCCAGTGCATTAACTGAATCCATCCTTAGCCATACACTGTGACAAGTTCTACACATGTAGTGATAAACAAAAAGAAAAAATCCCAGAGAAGTTAATTCACAGGGAGCTACATTCTAATGTCAGAAATACAAAGATGTATGAGCATTTCAAAATTTGTAACATAGACAAAACGCAACCACATGCAGAGTATAGAGGAATTACTAAAATAGGAGTAATTGAGTTTTTATGAAGTATCTGCAGTCTGAGCTTAATTTTGAAGCAATTCTAGCATAAAAGCAGATACATGCACACCAGGCAAAGGAAGGTCTGTGTATTTGAAAAATTATCATTCTGCGATGCAACATATATTTGGAAAGTCATGGACAGTGAGGTATATCATAGCATAAAGTTCAAGGGAAACCGAAAGGTAAGCCTCGATGCATAGGCTTCTGATCTAAGGTCTGTTCCAAACCTGAAGGACCCTGGCACATTTTATCTTGGGAGGTACTTGGTGGGGGGGTGATTACTGAGAGTTTCAATCGGGAAAAGACTGAATATACCTTCCTTATGAAATATTTTATTGAGTTATGTTGAAACAAGATTTATTGAGATGATTTTTTTTTCCATCCTCTTGCCCTATTGATCTCACTGGCACATTCAATACGAGATCTAGAAAGGCAGGAATGGAGAATGCTACTGTTTGTTACCTACTATCAAGAAAGAGTTATAAATGTTTCACCTGTCAGTATGATGTTTCCATCTTTTGTAGCTATACATTATGTAATTAAGAAAAATTTTGACTTTTAACATTTTTCAGCATCATATTTGGAGAATATCAGTATTGCTACTGGGTATAGCAAACTAAAAGATAAATAATAGGAAGCAGGGAGTTAGAGCTTTCTCAAATGGGAAGGGGATCAAGAAGTGGAGGGAAAGTAAGAAGGGGAGGGAAAGGGAATGAGAAAAAAATAAAATGTATTATGTACGTGTTCTAACTCCATGCAAGAAATGTAAATATTATGGACTGCAAAAATGTACTAATAAAAATAAAAATGCATTAATATTCTGAATAAAAACAAAGATATAGAGTTATCTCATAGATTGAGAGACCCAAAATTTTAAGATGTCAGTTATTTTCATTTTGAAGTATAGGTTTAGTGCAGTTTTATTCAAAACCTCAGTAAACCATTTTACAGCTATCAAAAGTTATCCTACATTTTATATTGAAAGGAAAAAGGATAGCACAATACTGAAGAACAGAAATGAAGGATAGATGCTATCTAATTTTAAGACTTACTATGAGCTGCAAAACATAGCAAGGTAAAGTTGAAAAGAAAAACAGTTGTTTGCTTGGAAAATAAATTGCTTAGAAATAGAGTAACACAAATACAGTCAGCTTATCTCTAAAAGTGGAATAAGAGAAATTCAGTGGAGAATGAATAAACTTCTCAGCAGACTTCCCTCTTCCCTAAAAAAGATTCTAGAATCAGTCTTAACATCTTTCATAAAAAATTAAAATGATTCATCAACCTAAGTGTAAACTCAGAACACAAATTAAAAATCAATTTTAAAAATTTTCAAAACAAAAAAATAAAAACTATTTTACAGAATTTCAAAACAAAATAGTAGGAGATTAACACTGGTTAATATACTGTGTTTTGTTGTCTTCAAAGTAGTTGTTCAGATTACAAGATATAGACTTGAAAAAAGATTAAACAATTGAAAAATGAAAGCACGAACTGTTCTTTTGATGAACTGACAGAGTCTAGTTTCGGGTTTTTATGTCTGAGTCTTTGATCCATTTTGATATGATTTGATTTGATTATAGGATGAGATACATGGCTATAACTTCATCTTTCTGCACATGGATACACTGAAACTGTTTTTAGCCATATCACAGTTGAAATCCCAAAATAATAGCACAAATAAGACGTGTTGGTCTGGAAACATCTTATGCTTATGAATTACAGGTTCATAAGAACTTTTCAAGTTTTTGCAGGGGGAAATTCAGGCTTTAATTAGGAAGAATCATCGATTCAATCTCTGGATTATGTCTTTAAAACTGCATTGGTCAGGAGGTAATATGTATAATTTTAAATTCCAAAATTATACTTGGTAACTGCCAGCAGTAAGAAAACACCTGAATTCATATGTTAGCTTTGAATCCTCCAAATTTGGTATAATTGATTGTTAGTTTCAGAGGTTTTTAAAAGAAATTATTTAATTTTCTACCTGAAAATCATGGTGTCTCTAAACAAAAATACATTTTTTTCCTTCTTCCAAACCAGTAAACTTTCATTTCCCTTAACTTTTTGCATCAGCAGTGACTTTCATCTGATGTTCAAAAGTGGTAGGAGGAGCACCTTGGCCTTGTTGGAAAGCGTCTTAGTGGGAAGGCATCTAGTTTCTCATCATTTATGATGATGTTAGATACCAGTTTGTTGAGGACATTATTCATCAAGGGAAGGAAGCTTCCCCTCTGTTCCTGGTGTACTGAAAATCTTATTCTTTTTCTTTTTTAAAAATTACAAACGAGTGTTGAATTTTTTGTGTCTATTGACATAATCATGTGATTTTTCTTCCCTAGTGTGTTGACATGATGGATTACAATAATTTTTCTTTAATTTGATCTACTGTTTCATTCCTGGGATAAATACTTGATTGTATTTTATAGTTCTTTTAATAAACTGTTGGATTTGATTTGCTAAGGTTTTGTAGAGGGTTTTGCACTTACATTAATGAGAGATAGTGGTTGTAGTTTCTTGCAGTGTCTTTGAGAGGTCTTGGTACAGGGTGATGGCAGCTTCATCAAGCCAGTTGGGAAGTACTCTTCCTAATTTTATCTTCTGGAGATTGTAGAGAATCGGCATAATTTCTTCCTTAAATATTTAGAAGAATTCACCATTGAGCCCATTTTGGACCTGGTAGTTCTGTTTTGGAAGGCTGTTAATTATTGACTATTTGAATTATTTCTCTTTTCGTGACTTTGTGTTTTTAGAGTGTGTCTTTCTAGATTATTTCTTTCAAGGAATTGATTCATTTTATCTAAATTATTAAACTTCTGGACATAAAAATGTGCATAGCAATTCCTTACTATTCTTTTAATTTCTCTTGGCTTTGTTTCAATGTTCCTTCTTTTATTTCTGATATTAGTAATTTGTGTCCTTTCCCTTTTTGTACCTGTCGTGGCTACAGGTTCATCAATTTTAATGATAACTTCGAAGAACCAACTTTTTCTTTGATTGATTTTTCTCTTTTGATGTCCCATTTTCAGGTCTAATTTGTGTTCCTTCTTTTCCTCTATTTTGGATTTTCTCTACATTTTCTATTTTCTTAAAGTACAATATTAGATTATTGATTGTAGATTTATTTTTACAGTACTGGAGACTGAAATGACCCGAGGGTGCTCTACCTCCATTATGCCCCAGTCCTTTTATGTTTTATTATTTATTTTGAGAATGGTCTTACTAAGTTGCTTAGATAGGATTCAAACTACAGATCCTCTTGCCTTAGCCTCACAACTGCTGGGATTACAGACACAAACCACTCTGCCTGGTTTAGATTTTTCTTCTTTACTAATATATGCACTTAATGCTATAGATTTTCTTATAAGTATATTTTCCTCTAAGTATAGTTTTGCTGCATCTCAGAAATCTTGATGCCTTCTTTTTCATTTATTGCCATTTATTCTTTCACACGTTTTGTTTAGACATATATTTTTTAACCTTAAAGTATTAGAGGATTTTTAAATTTTTTTTCTGTTACTGATATTTTGTTTAGTTCTATTGTTACATGAAAGTAGAGATTGTATGTTTTCATTTAGGGTGTGTTTTATGAGCCAGAATGTGGTGTGTATAGGTGGAAATTCTCTGTTTTTCATAAAGAAGATATATTCTTCTGCTATTGAAAGAAATAGTCTGTGGAAGTCATATAAATCCAGTTGATTGATACTGTTGATTTCACCCATGTCCTTACTGATTTTCTGTCTGCTGAATGTGTCCATTTCTGATAAAAGGATGCTGAGATACCCAATTACAACAGTGAATTTACCTCTCTCCAGGCAATTATATCAGTTTTCAGTTAACAGAATTTGGTGCTGTATTGATTATATACATATTGAGAATTGTTTTGCCTTCCAGGAGAATTGACCACTTTATCATTATATAATGTTCCTGACTCCATGATAAGTTTCTTTGCTTTGAAGTCTGCTGTTTGAAATTAACATACTCAGTGCTATCTTCTTTTGTGTTAGCATGATATATTCTTTCTCCATTTGCTTACTTTTAATATATGTGCGTATTTATATTTATATTTATTTTATGCACAATTATAGCTAGTTTTTACCATTTCTTTCTCTATGGCAACTCTATTTTAACTGGTCATGAAAACGTCAGTGCTTAAAATGGTCATTGATATCATTTGATTGATATTTATCATGTTTAACTGTTTCCTATTTGTTGCCCTTGTTCTTTATTCCTAATTTTGTCTTTCACTCTTTTCCTACCTTTTGTGATTTTAACCAAGCATTTTATAGGATTCTATTATCTTGCCTTTATTTGCATGCATGTTATACTTTTCTTTACATAGCAATTGCCTGAAGTTGGTAATATGCATTTATTAGTAATCTAAATCTACTTGCAAATGTTCTACTGTCTCACAGGTAGTATGAGTACCTTTTCATAAAAAATAATTCTAATTCCTCTTTCATTCCAAGTATCATTGCAGTCAGCCACTTTTTTATATATAAATATACATAAACACATATAGTACATTATACATATGTATAATAAATACATTGTTGCTGTTATTTTGGAGAAACCATCAATTAAGAATAAAGCCATATTTTTTTATTTACTTTCATCTATTCCCTCTTGAGTGCTCTTCATTTCTTTATGTAGATACGTATTTCTACCTTAAATTCTTTTTTCTCCCTAAATAACTCTTTTAACATTGCTTGCACAAAGTACTAGGCATTGGCAAGAAATTCCTTGAATATTTGACTGTCTTACAAAGTCTATTTTTTTCTTTAATTGTAAAGAGCAATTTCATAAACAGAACTCAAAACTGACAGGGTTTTCTCCTTTCAGCATTTTACTCACATGGTTTCTTAGGTTAGTCGAATAGCTTCTTAGGATATGCAGACTAGAATTTTTTTTTTTTTTTTCGGTACCAGGGTTTGAACTAACAACCTCGCGCCTGCTGGGGCAGGTGCTTAAGCCACTGAACCAAACCCCCAGCCCTGGTTTTTTGAGGCAGGGTCGCACTATGTAGCTCAGGCCGGCCTTGCGCTGGCGTTGTAGCCCAAGCCGGCTTCGAACTCACAACGCTCCTCCTACCTCAGCCTCCCGAGTGCAGACTAGAATTTTTACCATTGTTTCTGTTTAAAGATTTACCCCTTTATTTATTTTAGGATTTTAACTCTGACTTGCTGTGGTGTGAAAATGATATGCCTATTGTAGTTTTTCTTACATTTGTTCTCTGAGTTCTCCTGGATCTTTGGTTTGTTGTTTGACATTAATTGGTGAAGGTTCTAAGTCATCGTAGTCAAATATTTCTTCCTTATTTTTCTATTTTTCTTCTGTACTGATACTTCCAAGGCACATATGTTATAATTCTTGTGGCGTCTCACAGTTCTTATGTTGTTTTTCTTCATTTTTTCTCTTTCCTTTTCAGTTTTGGAGGGATCCTTACACTAGAATGTTCTTCCCCTGGTCATATCCAGTTCATTAACAAGCTCATTAATTCTTTATTTCTGTTACAATTTTTTTGATCTCTAATATTCTTTTACTGACCCTTTTTCAGAATGTGTATTTCTCCTTACCTTTTGTGTCTGTCCTTGAATACTGTATAAAATTTTATCTATTAGATCCTTTACTACATTAATGTTTTAAATTTCCTGTTTAACTTGAGCATTGTGTCGGTTTTACTTATTTATTTTTCCTTTTGGATTATCTTGTCATATTTCTTGGTAGTCAGGAAGGATGTGTAAAGGAACTGATTTAAAAGGGTGTTGAGCAAAGTGGCAGAAAACAGTGAGAGGAGAAGTCTTCTATTATTCCATGACTGACTCCCAGTCTTTCAATGACATTTTGCTTCTGGACTTTTAACTCCATAACTATTCTTGGGTTTTTGTTTTCCTCCCTCATTCAGCTGAGACAAGATGGGTAGAGTGGGGTGGAAGTTGGGGTTGAAAATTGGTTTAGGTGCATTGGCCACTGGGGGCAAAGGGAGTGGTGATAAGGGAAACATGGGGCAAAAGCTTGCCTTAATCAGCGTCCCTTCTTTCAGATAGGAGCGAGTTACCAAAAGCACTTCCCCAGTGGGACACTCAGTCTCAATTCAATGTCACAACCACGCATGTTGCCGGTATCACAGCAGCACACAGAGAGGGAACAAGATAAACTGGGACACTGGTTTCAGAACAACTGGGTGACAGGCAAACGCTTCAAAAGCTGAGGTACGTTTTGGCAGACTAAGTTCCTACAGATACATAATAATAATCTGTACATAAAAATCAGATTAAACTTTTTAACTGAACTTTGGAATACTGAGACATTTGGTGACCCTTTTATTTTCTCAGTAATAGGTTGTGCTTCAGCAAGGAACATTCTCACTCATCTTTGTATTTCTAATATCATTTAACTGACCAGCAATATATTGAACTGAAGATGGTGCCTTTAAGAGCCGATGTCTATCTTAATATAAAAGTATCAATCATAATATATATAACAATTTTAAAAATGTTTAATACATATACATAAAGAAATTTAACTGCAAAATTGTATTTTAAGTTTGGACAGCGATTTAATTATTATTTAAGAAGGAATTTATAGCTGAATTGCGGTTACAGAAAGCAATTTCTGTCAAAATATCCTTATAGATCACAGTATGTTGCAAATCACACACAGCAATTCAAGTCAAACCTATGGTCTGGCTTTAATACTTCAGCTGGCAGTGCTCAGCATGTAACTAAACTTTGGAAAAGGGGTAAGAACGCACCTCCTTTGTTGGTGACTTGATTGGCCAGTTAGGTATCTAGAAGCGTTCTCCACTTTAGACCCGCTTCGTACATGAGCAGAGAACTGTTTGTGTGATCTCTAGAGGGCCTGTCTGGTTCAGTCTTCGTGCTACCCACCACTTGTGGAACTGTGAGAATCAGTGTGATCACCAAGCTCATTTCTCTGCATCGGTGGCCACAATTGTGATTACATGACCGGAGTCACTGCACAGCTTTTAAAGAGCATGTTACACGCTCGGCTCCTACTTGAGAACTGTTGCCAATAAGCTTATGCACAGCTTAACAGGCTGGACGATATTTCCCTGCTGAGGACCTCGACGAAGAGGGGAGCAGCTGTGTCCCTGGGTGCAGAGTGAAGGAATGTGCTGCTGCATCCCACTGGCCTCCCGACTTCCGGCATTACTGAGTCTCCCGTCTGCTTTCTGTTTCTTAACATCGGCAGAAAATGTTAATTTAAGTGACTTTCAAATCTGCTCTTCTAACTTTTCACTGAAGGGTGAGATATCGTGACAGCTGGTTATTTTAACACATAAGTACTCCTAGATATGGAGAGTGGGAGAGGGGAGAAGGAATAGGATAGTGATTACAGAAAAATAGCACTGTACTAATTTATAATTATTAACAGCAGTTCGGAAACCTGAACAATTTCAAAAACCACAATCTAAGAATGCGAGTAAGGGATTTGAAGATGCAAAAAGTCATTTCACTTGCCTACACTGCATGTGGGACTGAGAGAGGACAGTTTCCATGATGCAGAGAGCTTCCAACTTTGGTTTATGCAGCATACACGGTTTCTCTTGAGAAATAAGTCTGAAAACCATTTTAGTGCTTAGTCCTCTAAAACCTTCTTTATTGTATAGTGCTCATGGTGTTTTTAGACTAGGAAATCTCATAAACATTACATATTTATAATATAATGGAATATCAAAATTTTTTCTCCACCACCAAGTTTTCAAGAATTCTAAAATGAACATAGGACGATACTAAAGTATAGAAGGCTGGATAGAGTGAGCACTAGGCTCCATTTTATCATTTTGAAATAAAATTTAACTTTTATTTCCATACTATGATAGTACAATTTGCTTGCCCATGGATAGAAATTATACATATATATATACATATATATATACAAGTATGAGACATAATTTGATAGAAATTATATATAGCAATACAAATGCTAGACATAATTTCAAGAATTCTTCATTTACAACTATGACCCAAACAATCTTTTATGGAAGAATGTCCATAATACCTCTAACCTTATAAATCTTTTTGACATTGATAATATATATTTAGACACATATATTAATATTGATTAATTGTAATATATCTTAATAGCATGTACATATCACTAATGTGTATATATAATGTAAACATGTGCATATGCAGACGTATTTTATGTATATTTTACTTCTTTAACCTTGGTTTGGAAGACATCAAATTATAAAATAAATCAATAATAATTATATGCATTACTCAGATAACAACTACACCCCTCCTCTAAACAACATTTCAGTGTCATGAAGATTCCATGAGTTATTTGTTAGCTTTATGAAGATGTTTCTTTTACTTTCCTTCATGGTTATTTTCTTCAAAAGTATAGCTGTAGTGTGACTGCAATGAGATTTGCTCGTTTTCTTCTACTTGACCATTTTGGGTAACAAAATGTATCATTCAGTCACCTTCTAGAATTGTCGAAAGCCCTGAGTTCTAATTTGATCACATAATATCACTTTAGGGAAACAGTCTCATGAATAAAGACATAGGGCAGCACTGTGCTGTAATCAGAGTGTAATAAGAAGCTAGTAGCAAAAATTCTCTCTTGGAGAAAGTCTAAGATTATATTAGCTATTGCAGACTAAAGTGGAAAGTGGTATTTGTCTTGAATTGGCAGTCAAGAAATCTGCAATCAACTATTTACCCTGTTGTTTTTCATGAGCTCAATTTTAGAAACTGTCACAGTATGAAATATCTTGAAAATACCAGGACTCACCACTAAGTTAGTATTCCTCAAGAATGAGCGTAAGTATTCATTGATACTTAGTATATGCTATGAATTTTACATTGATTATTTTATTTAATATTAAAAATTTCCTATAAGTAAAAATACTATATTGTCCTCATTTTGTGGAGGCTCTTTAGGCTCTACAGTTTGCTGAAGATCATACAGGCAGAACAAGAGAGAGTTGGGATTTTAACTTGGGCAGCCTGACTTCAGCACACAAACAGAGGCATAAAATTATTACCCTCAGTAGCACAGTACCATTGTGAAAGACAATAAAGTCAAATACAGGTTTAATCCTAACTCTGTCATGGTCCAAAGAACCAATCTCAAGTGAATAGTTTGACCTTTTAGAGTTTCTTCATCTGAAAAATAGAATATATATATATACATTGTAACAGATTTATAACATTGATACATACTTTGTATGTGTGTGCATACAGAGAGACAGAGAGGATTTTTTCAAAAGTTAAATAAGAATAATATAAAGCCAGTAAAAAAAAATAAAGCGAGTAATTTTTTCCTTTTTTCTTTAAAAAAATAAGGAAGGAAGTGAGTTGAATGTCACACATCTTTATACATCTTCCAAAATAAAACCACAAAGTTAAAAGCAGAGCAAATGAAACTACCAATAACTTATTCCTAAAAGTAACTCAGATTCAGGTGATAATATAAACCTGTTTGCCCTTCTGTGGATACATAAATATCCAAAACCTGTAAAGCTGTCTGTAGAGTTTACATAAAAGAAGAGGTCAGGCAGACATAAGTAGAAGATAATAAAGTGCAACAGAAGTGATGGAACATAGATTATAGACTAGTATGTGAGTATCCCAAAGACAATGGTCTTGAGAAGATACTGCCCTGAGGAAGGCAGAATACTTTGGAAAGAGAAATATTCCTTGAGACATGATGACAAGAAAGGAAGAAAGAAGTGGTAGATAGAAAGTGTCCAAGGAAACAAAATATTTTAAATTAGAGTTTATTAATAAATTGCACTTCAATGTGGAAACAGAAGAGGGAGCTAGTAAGTGAGAATTTGGTAAGTATCAGGAGGAAATTTAGCAAATCTTACCAATACTCCCATCATTTGCTTAGAATTGTCTGTTATTGTTTATCCAGCAAATTCACTAGACATCTGCATAAACTGACTAAAGGACCAGAATCTATTCAGAAATATCATGAGAAGAAAATAGGAAATTCCTGAAAGGAGAGAATCTGAAGTAGAAACCCCATATTCTGATAGTAAACAGCCTAAAATGTTCCTTACCCTGGAATTCCATGTATTATAAAAGAGGCAAAGCAAATACATAAGACTCAAATAATTGAGTTAGTAGCAACGTTGCCCTCCTAAATATTATAGATGGAGTCTGAGCTTGTCTGATAAAACAAAACAGCAATGTAACAAAATAGAGCATCCACAATATAGTGTTCATGACATGCAAGAAACAATACAAATTTATTTGACATGTAAGAAACTATGTAAAAAGAAAAAAATAACCGATGGAGACTAACTCAGAGGTAACACAGAAATTGGAATTTTTAATCAAGGACTTTAAAACACCTATAATAATGATGTTCACAAAGGTGTTCTTATTGAATGAAGATATAGAACATCATAGAATAGGAAACAGGAGAAACAAAGAAATGTTTTGTAAATATAAAAATACATACTTGTTACAAATAAGATCCAATGAGCTTATTTGGAAAGTGGAGCTGATAAATAACGAATTTTAATATAGATCAATAAAAATTATCCAATATTAAATAGACAACAAAAAAATTTTTAAACTAACATTTTTGTAGGAACCTGTACGAAAGTCAATCATAGAATAACTGTAGGCCACAGAGAAGACAGAATGTGGCAGAAAAAATTTGAAGATATAGTTTGTGAACATTTTCTGAATATGGTGAAAGACTTAAATTTACAGATTTAAAAAATATAGCACATCCTAAACAGAAAAAATGCAAAGAAAACAATACTTAAATGCATCATTAAAAATCTGCTGAGCATATAAAAACAAGAAACAAAGCATGAAATGATATAGGAAAACAATGATTTGAGTAACTATAGATTTCTCAGCAAAAACTACTGGAGCTGAAAGACAGTGGAGCAGCATCTGTAAAGCACAGTACTGAAAGACAAATGCAATTAGTCAGAATCCATGTCCTTCAAGAATGAATGTGAAACAGACTGTCTCAGATTATGGGAAATGAGGATAATTCATTTCCAGCAGACATACAACAGGGTAGGATGAAATAAATTATATCCGATAGAAAATAAAATTCTCAGGGATGAACATCAGCACAGCAAATACTGTATTAAATGTAGAAGACTATGTATTCCTATAATTTTTCAAAATACATATTATGTTATTCCAAATTAAAGTCTCCCCAGGAGAGATTTAGAATATATGGATATAATATGGAAAAGGTAAAAGATGGAGCTGGGGGAGAGTTATGACACAATATAGTTGAAAGGGTTTTAATTCTATGTTAAATGATAAAATGTTGATTTTATATAAATGTTAAAAAGTTAAGTTTGTGTATTATAATCTAAGCAAATAGTGAAAATAGTATAATAAGTGTAGTTAAAACAAAATGAGCTGAAATGGAATTCTAAGAAGGATTTAATACTACAAAATTTGGGAAAAAAGTTAAAACAAAAATAACAAATCAGAGAAGATAAACAGAAAAACTAATAAAATGAGAGCGCCATATCAATGACTATGGTAAAAATGCTCTAAACTTCTAGATAAGGGTAGAATAGATTTTAAATCTAATTATGATTGGAGTCTTAAAGGATAGTCTAGAAAACACTAATTGGCGTTACTTACTAATTTCAACAACTGCGAAATACATAATCTCTTTGAGTATGCATGACCATCCACCAAGCTAGACAGTACACTGGACTTTGAAATAAGCTACAACAAATTAAAAAGAATTACAATAATAGTATATGTTCTCTGAAAACATTAGAATTAAATTAGAAATTAATATCAATGTGATACCTAGGAATTCTACAAATATTTGAAAGTTAACATAATAAACTGTGAATAAACTCAAAAAATATTAGAAAATATATTTAACTGAATCATAGTAAGATTGCAACATATCAAAATTTGTAGGATGTAATTAACATGTCAAAGATATCTAAACAGAAATATTTAAATTCTGATAATCAGAAATTTTCAATTTAATAAAATACTAATAAAGGAATATACATTTGAAGAATGGAAGATGACGTTGGGATTTCATTTTTTTCTTTTTTTTTTTTTTTTTGGAGCACCGGGGATTAAATTCACAACCTCGCGCCTGCCAGGGCAGGCACTTAAGGCACTGAGCCAAACTCCCGGCCCTGCGTTGGGATTTCATAATAATGGACTTTGACTTCTAAGTCTATTGTCAGCATACATGCAATGACATTGGCCACATTTAACTGAAGGCTCTCATACAAAGTTATGAAGTGTTCAGAACCCACACATTTGGTTTTTCATGTACTCAAAGGTCATGATCCCCATAAAGCTGCTTGAAAAATAGGAGTGAGATCTAAAACTACAAAAGATTCTGTAATCACCAGACAAGCCTATTCAGTTTTGAAGTCCTGAATAGGCAAATTAAGAGGGTTCATTGAAGTAGAGATATCAATTGTTTCAAACACGAATAGCCCCCTTGCAATTCACAGCTCTTTTGGTCTTTATCCAACCATAGTTTTTGTCTTAAGCTTTGTCTTATTTCCATTGTTATGGCAATGCCAACACCCCATTGAAACACACTGAAGTAATTTTTAAATTATTGCTTCAATGTTACTGACCCAGATTCTTAAATGGAAGCCCATTGTGGCAAATTTTGTTGCTTAAATTAATCTTGTTTAAAAGAAAGTTTAGGAATCTAATTCATTAAGCTGTGGTGTATCCTCTGTTACTACCGAGAATACTAAGAACAAATCAATTGCTTTTGCCATTCCCAGTATCCTGTTACAATTTATTGCAAAGAAAGAAATTTTAGAAAACATAAAAGGAAACTCCAAGTATGATCCTAAAATTTTTGCAGATCACAGTTACTTCAATTCTGTTAGCACCACTAACACTGACCTTAAGAGTCAGGAGATTTGCATTTTTGAGCTCTTCCTCCTTACTATTTGTGATGGGTTATGTTTAGAAGCCCCCCCCCCAAATCTCGGGTGCTTCTAACTGAGGCTATTGGGAAGTGATGGACCATGGAGCTATAGTACTCATCAGTGGATTGGGCCACTGATGAGTTTATAGGTAAATGTGATGTTGGGAGGTTAAGCCTATAGTGGAAGGAGATGGGTCACTAGCCTAGAAGGTTCTATCTCCCTCTCTCTTCCACTGATAATTTCTATGGCCATGCCATGAGCTGTTTCTCCTCTGCCATGTGCCACTACTCTGTTGCCCTGCCTAGATGCCAGTCAGTTATGTACTGAAACCTCTACAAACTGTGAGCCAAAATAAACTTTCCCTCCTTTAAATTGTCATCATTTATTATTGTCATCATCCTATAAAATAGGTTTGCAGAATTTATTTCATGATTTCTGATTGAAATTTTATACAATTATGTAACATCTCATTTCCCACCTCCTAGGAGCCATCCCTATCTCCTAGGATCCATCATTCAGCATATTGTTCTTTAGTTGTATTTATTCTAGAATTTTGATGAGAAAATGTATTTCTGGGAATAACTACCACTTTGGCAACTGATATAAGAAAAAATTTCCTCAGTCACTGAACTATGTATATGTAGATCAAGTCTAAATTGTCCACTAGTGCCAGGCTTGAGCAGAAAAGATTCAGGCTTTCGGTTCTCATTTGAAAATATGCTTATACCTGGAACATCTATCCAAAGTGGGAAGTTAGCTTTTTCTAATTTTGTATTTTGCAATTCCTTGTGTATTGGAAACCTACCATATGTGTGACTCATGATGATAAAAGGGAAAAAACAGCAACGACCAAAAACCAAAGCATGTGGTCTCTGATCTCAGACATGTTATCAAAACTATTAGTATGTAAATGAAAAAGTACTCATTTCAAATACATTTTATACTTGTATATATTTGACTGACTATAACACAATATATACCTGTGTTTTGTCATTATTTTTGGGAAACTTTATATAAATTTCAGTCAATGTTTTCTAAATGATTTTAGTTGTCAGTGCTGACATTCTCAAGCCATGTACTATAAAGCTTGGGCTGGGGATAAAGCTCAGTGGTAGAACATTTTCCTAGCATGGGAGAGGCCCTGGTGAGATCCCCAACACTGCAAATGAATGAAAATATATAATTTGTTAACGTATAGCAATAACATCCTCTTGAATTTAGCATTCCACCTGTCTGTTTTGAGAGCTCAGGCATTTCCGAACCTATCTAGAAAAATGGCATGACAGTCTAATAATGGTAGATGTTGTCTATTTGCTTGGCAAAGGTTAACATACAGTGAAGAAGTCATCTTTGGGGGAGATGATATGACTAAAATATTGCATTCTATCTCTTGCTCAGATTCATCTTTTAGTCCACCTCACTGATCTTTCTGAATGGATCTTGTGGAGAGTAAGAAGCCTATAATTTAAAGAAATGAACTTACTCTTCTTTTAAATGATACTGTAAAACCGTTCATACACAGAAGAATTACTCTGGAATTTTTCTAACACCCTATCACAGAGAGTGGAGAGGTAGTAATACCCGAAAGAGGAATGATATGTCAAGCAGATCCCTGGTATAGTCCAGTGATTACTCTGCTTCAGCTCCATCAGAAATAGGCAAGTAAAGGAGAGCAACATTAACTCCCAGCAGGTTTGAAGAACCCAGTCGCATGGTTATTTATGAGCACACGGACTTGGCCAGCCAACTCTAGAAAGAGAGAAGAGCTGGGAAGAAGTTCTGCAGGAAACTAAGTTCATGTCTTGCCAGTGAAGATAACCAACCTGTACTTGCTAAATTTTTTTTTGCTACAGGTGCCTTTGACAGAGCTGTAGTGTAGGTGATACATAGGAGAAAAGGTAAGAGGGTAAAATTCCAGTTACCACTTTTATTTCAGGTCCTTTCTCACCGACTAGCTATCGGAATCCTGAAAATTTCCGAAACTAATGTGCATGCAAAATTCCTAATATGCAGAATATCAGATCTGAGGAACACAAGAAAGGGAAGGTAGAAGATGACTGGTCAAGACTAGCCTCTTGCTATTCCTTCACTATTAAATTTCCACCCTCTATACACAAAGACACCTGAATCAGTTGTGGGAAGCTTAAAAAGTTCTTCCATGTGTAAAAATATCAACATGTATGTGTCAATTAAAACTAAACCTTCTCTGAGTTACAACTTATCAAGAGAGATAAGAGTCTATTATCAAGTAATATTTAGGGTTTTATTCAGTCATCCTTGTAAATTTGTGTTAGAACATTGAAATGATGTTGTCAAAAGTTAAGTAAATGAGGTTCCATTTATGATAACTGCAAAATTTGTCATTCTTACTAATCCTTGCACTGAGAACAGTTTAGAAAGCTGGTCATACTAAGACTCATTGTGTTTGAAGATTAGTTCTAAGAAGGCTCCTGAGGGAAAAGAATTATGGAGTAAACACCAGAAAAAAGAGGAAACCCAGAGGTGAGCTTCACTAGCATTTGGGGACACCTCATCTTAGCAGAACAAACTGTTCCACTGCACTTGCAAAAGAGACATAAAAGCTGGACAGGGTCCTTAACAGAACTTTTTCAGCTAGGGAAGAATCTCGAATTAAGGACCATCAATGAGGGGGACATTAAATTTCCAACTTGAATGGGGACCCTGACAACTTCTGAATTACACAGATGAGTGAAAGAAATATAAAACATCTGATTTCAAGTCTGAAACCCAGCTACAAGTTGTTCACATTCTACTTGAAATAAAGAAACCTAGAATTTTACCCTCTTAATTGTCCAAAAAGAAAAAAATTATTATGTCCTGTATGGAAGAATGTAACATCATAGAAATCATAGTAGCTCTAAAGTTTCTCAGATATCCTTGGAATTCAATAAAAATCAGCCATCTGAGAATGTAATAAAATTGAGAGAAATAAAAGATAATAAAAACAGAATTATGGACATTCAGGAAGATAGTGGAGTAGTAAGCAGCAGAGAAAACAGCTTCTCTGAGAGATATCATCTAGATGCACGAATATACCATCTTGAGGAAGACAAAAAAGAGACAAGTGGGTTCCTTAGACTCAGAAAGAATCTGAAGTCTGAATTGAAGCCCAAAGAGAGAGCGAAAAGAAAAACTTCAACAAAGAAGAAAGCGGTAGCTGGCAGTGTCTTTGCCCAGAGAAGGACTCACTGAGTGAGGGGAATTGTTGGGCACATGGTCACTGTGTTGGTGGTGGCTGGAGACCCCCGGGGCCTCTGTGGAGTGATTTGTTGGTGGAGGAGAGTGGCAGGTGCAGAAGACTGTGCTGGCTGGTGGCGAGTATGGAGGACTCAGTCCTCCCACAGGAGAGAGCTATTGGCCAGGAGCCATTTTGGAGTCAGACCATATAAGGCTGGAGCTAAAACTGTTGCCAGCTTCCCCCAGTGGCTCCTGGCTGGGTGCAGATCCGTGGAGACTGCTTGGACTGCGGCAAGCCCAATAAGTCTGTTCTCAGGCCAGGCCTGCTAAGGTTGTCTACTACTTTGTTGTTGAGCAGTTGGCTGGCTTGTGGGGATACAGTACCATGATTTGGTCACTGTCTCCACAGGATGTCTACTACTGAATCCAGAGAGAATCCTGGAAGTGGACTCTTTTTGTCTCTCTCTCTTTTCTAGTTCGTTTGTTTTGTTTTCATTTTTCTTTCTTTCTTTCTTATTATTATTTCGATTGTGAGTGTGGTTTCTGCCCTCCTTCTGGGTGTGGTTTTGTTCTGTTCTACTTTTTGTCCCTTTTGGCTCTCTGCATTGGTGTCCCTAAGTTGGTGGGACCCATCTTTGTCCTCCAACCTACTTGTGATCTCTTTCTCTTTTCCCACTTCTCTGTCTTCTCTTAAATCCATTTTGGGTCCTGGCCCTTGAGGGCAGAATTGACATATTGTGAACTTACATATTATATATGATTGCTTTGCATTCTGTTGCATGGCCACAAATTCAGTTTATATGGTTCAGGGTGCAAACCGGAGGTTGGTTAAATTTATTGTTTTGTTGGCTGTGTTTGATGCTATGGGTGGCACTGCAGCCAGAATTAACATGATTTTTCTGGATAGCTGTTGGTCCTGATGGTCCAGGACGGAGATTGACTGGGGGTCACAGAGAGTGCTGAGGCATGGTACCAAAGAATCAGGCACTGGGCGAGGTGAGCAATAGCTTCTCATCTGTAACAAACTGAAGAGGTGGGATGTTCCACCAGACTTGGAGCCTAGGAACCACCTACACCTGGAAGATACCTCAGAGAAGTGATCATCACCTGGATGTCTTTAGTACCACCAATAAAGCAACCCACCATAGGCAACTAACAAGTATCACTCTAGGAATTAAACTAAAAAAGAAAAGAAATGAGAAGACAGTTAAACAGGACACAACCTCAGACACCCAGTTCACCAAAGGCAAACCTAGGGGGAAATGAGGCTAGAAAATCCAAAAACCCCCAAACAGGTGTCTCCAAAGTGGTAACAAAGCAATTGAATGAGGCTCTGGAAAAAATGAAAAAGAAATAATCTCTCAAATAACCACAGGGATTACCAAAATACACACCATGCTTAATAATGTTAGAGCAGACACAGACAAAAGTATAAATGAGCTTAAGCAAATTGTGGAAGCACAACACAGGAAATAAGTGGATTCCATAAAGCAGATTCAAGCAGATATCCAGGAGAATAAAAACTCCACTGAAAGTGTTCAAAGGAGATTAGGCCAATGTGAGGATGGGATCTCAGATACTGAAGACAGGTTTGCAGTTAGTGAACAGGAAAAGAAAGATTTCTCAAAACTAGCAAGGGAACATGAGAAATCAATCCAGGAGCTGCTTGATCAGGCAAAGAAGAACAGCTTAAGATTGACTGGAGTCAATGAACAAGCAGGAGATACCACAAATGACATTAAAAACATCCTCACAGACATCGTGATAGAAAACTTGCCTGGTAGAGAAAAAGAATTTGACTTTCAAAAATAAGTGAGGCATAGAACTCCAATTAGCAATGATAAAAAAAAACCTACTTCCAGGCATATCATAGTCAAGATTCCAGAAATTCAACACAAGAATAAAATATTAAAAGCTATTAGGCAAAAGAAACAAATCACCTGTAAAGGAAAGCCCACCAGCATCACAGCTGACTTCACAGCACAAGCTCTCAAGTCAAGGAAATCTTGGAGTGAAGTGCTTCAAGTTCTAAAGGAAAACAA
>RJWM01022210.1:0-34072 GCA_004363535.1 Dasyprocta punctata | reverse complement strand
ACTACATCACTAGTTGCTCAGGCAGGCCTGGAACTTGTGATCTTCCTCTAGTTTTAAAAGCTGTCACTACCTACCATCAGGTCATGGCCATTTTTTGTTTGTTTGCTTTGTTTTGTTTTTCAAAACAAACCAGTGTAAGTGATACAGGATTTCAAAACAAAACAAAATCGACAATGGTTACCATAATGCCTCTTGTTGTCTTCAAAATAGCTACAGAAAGCCGGGTGTGGTGGTACACGTCTTTAATCCCAGCACTCGGGGAGGCTGAGGCAAGAGGATTGTTGTGAGTTCAAGACCGGTTTGGGCTACAACGCAAGAGCAAGGCTGGCCTGAGCTACATAGTGCGACCCTGCCTCAAAAAACTAGGGCCAGGAGTTTGGCTCGGTGGCTGAAGTGCCTATCTGGCAGGCATGAGGCTGTGAGTTCGATCCCTGGTGCCACAAAAAAATAAAATAAAATAAAAGCTACAGATACCTTCAGACATAGTAAAAATCAAACAAAACAGAATAGAACCAATAAAAACAAAACAATGAGTGCAATAAAGGACATCAAAACAAGACAACAGTAAATCCAAAATGGCTACCATAATATATCTTGCTATCTTTGAAATAGTTGCTTATGCCATCAGATATAACAAAATCAAACAAAACAGAACAAATCCCATCCCAACAAAACAATGAAAATGATACAGAACTTCAAAACAATAGGGAATCAACAATGGCTAGAACCCTCAGAAGGCAATCCCCCCACATGTCACACTGTGTACCGCTATCCTCTGAATAGATGATCAGACCACCAGCCCTAGACCTGCAAGGTCAGTGAAACACCAAAACACCACAAGCATCAAATTGCATTTCACTTCAATAGCTATCATCACAGCCTGTGTTTCTCAGGATCAGTTGGTTGCTTGGGGGTGGGGGGGATTGGCTCTTATTGTTTGCCAGCCCATGCACTGGAAGGGGCTGGGGTCTGGCTGTCCCCCGACTGGTGGCAGCCCACACATGGCACTGGTTCACAGGGAGGGGTCATGGCCATTTTAAAGGTCACCTGGGGGGGCTTAGGCAGGAAGGCCGCTCCGAGAATGGTGCATTTGCACACTTGCTCTAGCACCTTCCAAGGATCCACCTAGTTACTCCTGTCAGGTGTACTGAGGTGAAGGCACAGTCCCTTTCCTGTTCTACCATGAAAATACCCTGGGTGAGTCCAAGAACTGTGCCTCAGGCTGAGCTCTCTGACTTCAGCACCTACATTACCCTGCTGCTGCCCCTCCTGCCCCGGGTCGAGCAGCTGCTCTGTGAATAACTTCTAAGGTGTGAGTAAAAGAATAAATGAATAAAGGGGGCCAGTGTTCCTAAGGTGACACCCTTCCCCTCTGCTAATCACCTGGCCACCAAAATTAAATTGAAAGCAAAGCTCACTGAAGGCTGAAATTCTGCAACTTCAAATTTCCTTGGAGACTAAAAAGCTGCAAGTTCAAGCTCAGGCTCTTGTTTTTCAAATAAGTGAAATATTTCTGGACTAGGGGCAATATGGGGACTTTCCTTACGATACTTAGACCTGTTAGGAAATCTTGGTGGGTCACACCTTGGTCCAAGTGGGGCACTGGTGAGCTCCACATCTCCTACCAGAAGGAAAGTCAGGTCTGTCAGAGAGAAGGCACCTCCCTGACCGAGGCCTGAGCATCAGGAGGATGCAGGCTCTGTGCTTCTGGAGTAGGTCGGCCAAGATGCCTCAGAAAGGAGCCATCCAGGTCATCCACCCCAAAAGCCTGTATGGAGCACTGAGCTCTCTGTCCCAATCCCTGCACACCTACCTGGGGGAGGAAGGGAAGGGAGCGACAGAGGAGAAGCTAGGAACAACGTGCCTGAGCATAGAATCTGAATCATTAGTCCTGCAGAGTAGGAGTTGATGGAGATACTCTCTGCAAGTGCTTGGGTGCTGGAAAATCCTCTTGTGCTTCTCTAATCAAAAATCACCAGGTGATACCAGGCATGATGGCACAAGCCTGTAATCCCAGCACTGAGTCTGAGGCAGGAAGATCTCAAATTCAGGCCCAGCCTGGGTGGCTTAGTGTATTGATTTGTCCTGTGTCACCCCAAGGCTTCATGTAACTTGGATGGGGCTGAGTCTGGCATTCATGATTGGTCTGTTGTCTGGTGCTGGGATTGGCAATGTGAGTGCTGCACCTGCCCAGGGGTAAAGCCGACATACACTGTATGGGTGGGAGGAAGGCTTTCTCTCTCCCACTCTCTCTTTTGCTGGATTCGCACGCCTTGAATGGCCACCCCGCCATGCCACACTGCCTTGGAGCCAACCAAGTATAAACCAGAAACCCCCAAGAACTGTAACAAATAAACCTTTCCTTCCCTAATTTTGGATGTCAGGTATTTTGTCTCAGCAAGGAGTGAAAAGTAACCAAGACACTTAGGAAATTAGAGAGACTGTGTCTCAAAAGTTACCAAAACAAAACAAAACAAAACAAAACTTTTTTTTTAAGGGTTGGAGATGTATAAAGGCCCTGGGTTTGATCCCCAGGAGGGAAGGGGGGGGGGAAGAAAAAACATCATCAGAAAGCCTCTGTGTTGTGTTTTGTTTTAATTAATTACTTTATTTATGTATTTATTTATTTATTTATTTATTTATCTTTTTGAGACAGGGTCTCCTATGCAGTTGAGGCTGGCCTTGAGCTCACTTTGTAGCCCAGGCTGGTCTCAAATGCCAAATGATCCTCCTGCCTCAGCCTCCTAAGTGTTGGGATTACAGGCATGCGCCACCACACCCAGCTTTAAGAAGCCTTTAATCCAAGTAAACTGCTGAAGATCCCTTGCCGGTCCCACCATTCTGCAGCCTTGACTTTCAGCATTCACCTTCTGCCCTTCGGTCCACTTTCACAATGTGCTGCTGTTCTGGGGCTGCCCTGAGGCTCTCTCCTTTTAGGCCTGGCTACCTTCAGATAGCACAGGGAGACAGCTACATCTTATCAGCAGATGGCCTATGAACAAACTTCTTCTCCTGCTGCCTTGGGGGTGGCTCTGTGGAGAGCACAGATCCTGTCCTCAGCAGACATTCTCAAAAGAGCCGGCCCTGGCCTGAGCCCGAATCCTCACCCTGCCTGCCTTCCACTCCCTTGAGACACACATCTTGGAACCTTCTGAGAATTCGAGCAATCACCAGGTGCCCTCCGATATACAGGCAGAAGGAACCCGATGTGGGAAGTGGGTACCTTGTCTGAGCCCATGGTCTGTACTACTAAGCTTTGCCTGAGCCAGCTGATGTCAACACCGAAATGTTCATTTTACAGAGAGGGTGAAGCTCAGGCAGGGAATTTTTTTAGGCCAGTCTGACTGCCAAACCACTGATATTTCTGCTATGCAATGCTGTTTTTTAAATATTGTTTAAAAACAATGTTTCCTTTATATTAATATATTAAAATGAAATAAAATGAATTTGAATATTTCAATACTGTATGTTTCAACACAATATTAAAAGGCTCACAAAGCATTTACCTATATAGCTCAAGGAAATGAAGAGCACAAATGAGACAGGCTTGAGTTCAAAATCCAGTTCTACCATTTGCTACTTAGGGTGACCTTAAACAAGTTACTTTTATATTTCTTAATTTACTCAACAAATAATTTACTGAGGATGTACTATGTAAGGAGTGTGAGATCTATCAGTGCCTACAGAAACACTTCCCTAAGTTTTAGCTTCTCCATTATAGAGTAATTTCAAAGATGAAAGAAGATAATAGATTTTGAAAAGGGCCAGGGATATGGCAAGATGTAAAACATGTGAACAATTATCGCTACTGTGGTCATCACCGTGATTACTATTACCTCTCCTGTTGGAAGAATGGTTTTGCTGCTGTTTGACGTGGACAGGCAGGGAGGGTGGGGGTGAGAGATGACAGGGAATCCTGCAGGAAGATGCATGAGATCTGGGACACAGCCCAACTCTCTAAACACCCACGTTCCACAGGTTGTACACAGAGGCCCGGGATACTTTCAGTCGTGCTTGCAATATGTCCTTCCTACTCTGTCACAGAGATGAGGATAAATGCAAGCCTGACTTAATTTTAAATGGCTGAGATTGAATTGATTCGTGTCAGGCAAGCCCTGTTACTTAATCATGGGCCTTTCTAGTTAATAGCCAGGTGACCAGAGCAGCAACAACGCACTAACAGAGGAGGTGCAGCTCCCAACTTGGCAGCAAATAGCCTCTGATTAGCCATTTATAATCATTAAATTCAAACCAGATTGTAAACCTTTTTGACTTATCTCTTCACTGGAAAACAGCTGTGGTGGTTTCAAAGGCTTTGATGCCTTGCTTTTCATCTGTGCCTTCTTCGGGGAGAGATTAGCGAAAGGATTTTATGTTCTTGTATTTGCCCTTATCTGGAACTTGACTCAAAAACTCACAGTTGAGCAGGGAGAGGACCTATATTTTGGTTTTCTCCAGGAATAAGCAGGATTCAGAGGGGATCCTATTCCATTTTTAACACAGAGCCCCCCATCTTAAGATGTCTTCCGTTTTCTAGCATCCTGAAATTTTGGTCCTTTTTTCTAGATGCTACGAGCATAGGGCCCAAGAACCTGCAAATCATGATTCTCTTTGAGTTATTGAAAAATAAAATTTAAGCAACATCATATGCTATTAATACACCCAGATGCCATTAATTGTAGTTGGAAGATACTAGGTAGGCATCTGAGTCAAATTTGGTGAACTTACGTCTTAGTTTTGGCCTTTCTTGATGGTACACCATTATGCATATCATTGAACCCCTCTAAACTCAGTCTCCTCATCCACTAATCGAGCACAAATGTGCCTCTCTTCTAAGGCGATGGAGAGTTTAATAGATCACTGCTGGTAAAGGACTCAGGCAATGGCTGATACTCAGTAACTGATCAGATAGTAACTGTTACTAGTATTCGCAGCAATAACAGCAAGTGAGCCAGGTACCAGGGGAAAACATCATGGAGAAACTACTTACAGTGTATAACAATCTACCATTAACTTGATTTTGACAAGTTAAGAAAAGCCCCTATATGACTTTAGCTATGAGACAACTGCCTTTAACTTATTTGGAAGCAGAGATGAGAGTGCCTTAGCCAAGGAGAGCCTGGGAAAGAAAAATGTTCAATTATTCCTGAGATAGGAGGGAGACACTGGCTGGCAGTTTACCTGTCATTGCCAGCCATCTGCCACAGGGGTCACCGTCATTCAACAAGTGCCCACCACTCTTCATATTCATGCACTTAAGGCCAGAGGAGCAGAAGAAAAGACAGAAAACTTGTCTGTCCAGGATAGAGGTCTGACAAATCTATTTCCCAGAAAGACTTCCTCATAAACACCCATAAGAACACTGACCTAAGTAGAAGAGGAGGTTTCATCCATAGAGATTTCCAACAATCAGATGTGACAAGCGGCACAGAATTGAGTTAACAAGAGTACTTTTTCCTAAGCCTTCTAAGCTACTGTCATTGTTTTATGGTTTTCTCTACTGGCTTTCAGGTGCACTGGATTCATCACAATCTTTGGTCATAACACTGTTATCATTGGTGCTTTTCTGGCCCTCTATTATTTGTTTATTCACTTATTTTTCAAATAGTGCAACATACTCCTGTTTATTAAAGTCTGTACTGATGGAATGGTTTTAAACCATTATCAACAAACATATAAACACACATATACATTAATATTTTGAATTTACCCTTCCCATGGAGCCAGCAACAGCCATGCAGGGCCCAGGAGGAGAAACAAGAAGCCAATTCATCCTTCCCGTGAGCCAGTCAGCACACAGGCTGGGAGACAAGGACCACCACCACCACCCCACCCCCGCCACCACCACCACCACCACCTCCACCACCTCCACCACCCCCGTCGCTGCCACCATAAGCAACTGGCTGATTCAGAGGAACACAGATTGAGTTGATAGCAACTGAGATACAAGAACAATTTAATGCTTGTATTGTTTGATTGACTTTGCAGGCCTAAAGCCAATAGTCTGAGCATCTATTTAGAGGATAACAATAGGCAATCCTTCTGTCTTGTTTTTTAAATCCAACATTATTCTGTTTTGTTTTGTTCCATTTTATTGTTTTGTTTTATTCAATGTTCTGTTTTGATTGGTTTTATACTGTTCTGTTTTGTTTGATCATGTCTGATGGTATGAGCAGCAATTTTGAAGATAACAAGAGGTATTATAGTAGCCATTGTTGATTTCTTATTATCCTGTTTTGAAATCATGTATCACTTTCACTGTTTCATTTTGATTGGCTTTATCCTGTTTTGTTTGGTTTTATTCTCTTTAAAATAAAACTTAAAAAAAATACAGATACGTGTACAATATACCATTTAGGAACTGTCCAAATAATTGCTTAATTTCTAGAGGATCACTCCATGCAGCCAATCGACTTAGACTATCCAGTTGCATAATTCAGTTGCAGCAGTGCTTGTTATCCACAATGGTACTGGAAAGCTGAGTGGACAAGCAGAGTTAACCCATTTGGCCTGGGCTCCCATCTTCTCCCATCTAGAAATGACACCAGTGCTGTACCACCTTGGGAACCACAGCTCCCCGTGGGCTCCCCAGCCGTTCCCCAACTGCCAGCAAGCAGTCTTCTCACCACACGGGTGCAAGGCTTCCACTCGGCCACCAGGATCTGGAACACTGAGTGCCTGAGGCCGTTTGACGCACAAAGCAGAGATGAAGAATCTCATGCCAAACTGCGCTATAGACCAGGACCTGCCCTTAAATACACAAAAGATTCCCTGGCTGAACACTTTGTGTGGTCTACCATAAAGATTCCCTCGCAGAATCCTTTGTTGTGTTCTATGCACAACCTGAGTGGCTGAACTTTGGTTTCTTTATGGAATATTCTGGCTGTTTAAGATGACCCCCACCTCCCTTCCCTTTACTGGAATGTATAATAATTGTCTATGAAGAATTCACTGCTTTCTGGGAACTTTATGTGTTATTATATCCAATTCTTATCACTGTACAAAGAAATTACTAACTATAAGGAAACAGAGGCTTGCAGAACTTAAATGACTTGACCAAAGTTGCTTAATGAGTATCTGTGCAAAGCCAAGATTTCATCAGACCTAGCTCCTGTGCATCAGGTATCACCTGCCCACGTCCCTTTGGTAATCACCAGTGCTCTGTACGCTGCGGCTTCCTACAGGCCAGAAATGCCGGCGAGCTGACGCCACTGGGAGCGGCCTTTGACCTGTGAGGCACAGGAGCTGACTGCCAGGAACCCCAGCCTCCTAAACCTGGCAGGACAGTTCTGGGATGGCCCCAGACTTCGTGTACACTGCAATCACATGGGTACATACATACTTGACTATGTTCTTCCTGAGGGCATTTAATCAATACATCCATGGTGGCTTGCACAGCACCTAGTACACATAGGTGTTCAATAAAATATTTGTCAAATGAATCAACCATATAGTGAAATTCATTTATCTGAGTCTCCTGTTTCTTTCTGTTTATTTGTTTTTGCTACCAGGGATTAAACCCAGGGCAATCACACTGAGCTACATTTTCCAGTTCTTATTTATTCTGAGACAGTTTTGCTAAGTTGCCAGGATGCCTGGGCTGGGTCTGAACTTGCAATTTACCTGCCTCATCCTCTCAGAGTTCTGGAATTACAGGCATGCACTACTATGGCCTGCTTCCTGGATTTGTATCATCAAAACTGTGGGTTCCAGAATCAAAAGTGGCATTTTATGAACAGTACTTCTTGGCATTTGGTCTTCCTAAAAAGAGACACAGCTTTACATTTACCATTTTTGTGGGCAAGTGGATGCCTTTGTTCACATGTACCAGCCAATAAATATTTGCTAAGTTTTCTCTGTGTGTTGAGTGAGGCCTTAGAAATGGCCAGGAACGGCCAGGCGTGGTGGCACATGCCTGTAATCCCAGCATTTGGGAGGCTGAGGCAGGCAGATCGTTGTGAGTTCAAGACCAGCCTGGGCTACAAAGTGAATTCAAGTCCAGCAAGAACTACATAGTGAGACCCTGTCTCAAAAAAATAGGGCCGAGGATTTAGCTCAGTGGCATAAGTGCCTGCCTGGCAGGTGCTAGGTTGTGAGTTTGATCCCCAATACCTGCCCCCCGCAACAAAAAAGAAAAGAAAGAAAGAAATGGCCAGGAAAGTTTTGGACAGGAAAGAATTCTAGTCTTAGTAAAACACTGATTTCCTTGGAAATGGATTAAATGCTGGATAAATATGCTTTGATTTTGCAAAATCCAGACCTTGGTTTCAGACTTCAGGATAAAAGTAATCAGGATAGACTTTGAAGCAAATATTAGAAAACATAGCACAAAATATTTTTCCTTTTCTCAGCAGCCCATCTGTGGCTTACCACAACTCTGGCTTTTTACTTGAAATTTGACAGGACATGTTAGTACCACTGAAGAGGGGATGTCCTGCATACCTGTGTGTCCCTGGAGTTTGGGGCCCTTGGCCTTCCTCCCCTGTAATTTGGGGTTATGGTGAGCCCTTCTTCCACTTTCAGTGGCAGCTGCAGGAGGGAAGAAATGTCCCTGTAATCACCACTGACATCTTTCCAGACACTGCATCAGAAATGGTGACCGGTTCTCTATTGTTCTGATCTTCTCTCTGCAGACTGCTGCCAAGAGCATTGCTCTCCGGTGACTCACAGCTATGCTGAAGAGTGGTGGCCCCTTGGGCTGAAAGAGCTCTAGCTGGGCAGGACAGAGGCTTGTGTCGCAGCATGATACAAGCTCCAAGGCTCCAGCTACCTTTGGAGCAGCACACTGAGGAGGCAGACAGCATTGTTGGCGTGCTCAGGTCCCGTTTTAAGGAGAAGAGCAGTCGTTATTACACGGTCACTTTCTTTAGAGCTGCTTCTTTCTTCCTGAGAGGAACATCTACAAGGACTAATGGCCAGCCTCTTGGGGTTTCTGGTTTTGTTTGAGAGCTCATTTTAATCCTTAAACTACCCTCTTCTCAGGCCTGAGGAACTGTGCCCCAGCTAAGCCCCAGCCTCACTGTGTGGAAGTATCTGGGCCAACAGCTGCCTTACAAGATGCCAGGGTGCAGGCACCAAGGGGTGGAGGCTCCCGCAGGACCTCACAGAGTCAAGGTCTGCTGCCCCAGAGCTGGCCCGGGAGAGGACACAGGTGCCCAGAGAGGAATCAGTGGACACCAGTCTTTTGCTTATGGAGCGCTGAGTGTGCAGGTTATTTGCGAATGCCCTTTATTTTACATTTGACAAGTTTATTGTAATTTCAAACTTGAAGTTTGCAAGTCTAGACTAAGATCCAGCCCTTCACTCAGATGCACCAGTTACTTATATTTTTCCCCATTCACTTTACCCCTCTCTATTTTTTGACAAATGAGTATAAATCATTTTTCTTCCTATTTGAAAATGAATTAGACATTATTTATATCTCTTTAGCCCCCAAATACATCAGTGTATATTTCCTAAGAACAGGATATCTTCTTGCATATAGTTATATTTCAAAAGCAGAAAATTTGACATTGACGAAACTCATCCACTATTCATTTTATTTTATTTTTATTATTTATTTATTTTGTCTTTTTGAGACAAGAGTCTCAACTATGCAGTTTAGACTGGCCTTGAACTCACTTTGTAGCCCAGGTTGGTCTCGAACTTGCAACAATCCTCCTGTCTCAGCCTCCTGAGTGCTAGGATTACAGGCATGTGCCACCATGCTTGTCTCCAACTACTATACATTTTTAAAACATGCCTATTATCCCCAAAATATATTTTACAGGTATTGTTTTTTTAGTTTGGAATCCAATTCAGGATCCTGCACTGCATTTATTACCATGTATTTCTTAATGCCCTTTAATCTAGAATAGAACATAGGCTTTGTGTTTGTTGATTTTGACAATTTTTTTAATGTGCTGGGGCTTGAACCCAGGGCTCCATGCATGCAAGCCAGCTACTCTACTCGTGAGTTAAATTCCCAACCCAGTTTTGACGATTTTGACATGTGCCCAGTGTAGTCCAGCTATGTTGTACAATCTCCCTGAGTGTGGCTTAATTAGATGTTTATTCATGATTAGATTCAGGCTATGAATTTTAAAGTATCTACAGTGATGGGATGATACTTTAGATTGTGCATTTTTTTCACAGGAGTATGACAGGATGATGTGTTTCTTAGTACGTGACATCAGAAGATATGTGGTGTCAGTCTATCCTACTATCAGTAGTGTCAGTTTCTCCATTATAAACTTACAGTTTTTCCCTTTTTAAGTAACAAGGAATTTTTTTTCAGTAGTGGGGACTGAATCCGGTGCCTTTATACTGAACTACACCCCCTTTTTATTTTTAGACAGTGTCTTGCTAAATTATCCAAGTAGGCTTGAATGTGCAGTCCTCCTGCCTCAGCCTCTCGGAGTGCTGCGAGGACAGCTGTGCACCACCACGCCTGGCAGTAACAAGCAGGCTGAAACCACGAGTGTCTTATCTACCAGGAAAAGTTAGTTTCAGCCTCTACTGATGGTTTTTAACCTCCATCATCCTTTCTGTGCATGACGTGGTGTTACCCTGTAAACATGGCTTTCCCTTCATCGCCACGTGCTTATTTATTTATAGGAGATCTCCTCTTTCTCTGGTTTCACTTCCCCCAGTTTTAGTTACTCATGATCTGAAAGTATTAAAAATTCCAGAAATAAACAACTCACGTTTTCAGTTTCACACCACTCTGAAGAGCATGATGAAATCCCACACCATCCTATACCATCCTGCTCCAAGCTGCCGAGGACACAAGTCACCCGTATCAGGTGTGTCTGTGCTGCACACACTACTTAGTCCCTAGTCACTTAAGAGGCATGATAGGAAGAGACACGATGTGTGTGCGTGTGCGTGTGTATGTGTGTGTGTGTGTGCATACATATAGCGCTTGGTACTATCCCTTACTCCAGGCAGCCACTGGGACCTGAGACCACGTCTCCCAGGGGTGGGGAGGGACCCCTGTATTTGCATCCGTGTGGGTTCAGGGAATCCTATTTATTCAGTGGTTAGCATCTGTTACTATCATTGTTCATTCTGATGCTCAGATTGTCCCAGACTCAGTGAGGAAGACCTGTCCAAGCTGGTGAGCCGTGTGTCCACCATGTTCGCATACCCATCATTTTCCAAGCATGTCACTAATCGTTGATATAAAAAAGATACTCCAGGGTCCTCTGATATTCTCCCTGCCTCAGCCCTGGCATCAGCTTTTTCTCCAAGAAGCCTTGGATCCTTTTATTTATTTATTTATTTATTTATTTATGTATTTATTTTTGTGGCACCAGGGATTGAACTCACAACCTCACACCTACCAGGGCAGGTGCTTAAGCCACTGAGCCAAACTCCCGGCCCTAGTTTCTTTGAGGCAGGGTCGCACTATGTAGCTTAGCCTGGCCTTGCACTCGCGTTGTAGCCCAAGCTGGCCTCGAACTCACAACGCTCCTCCTACCTCAGCTTCTTGGATCCTTTTAAAGGAGAATGGTATTTAGAAACTGAGATCTGGCACTAAGTGTGTTCTCTGTTAACAGGATGCATGTGTATAATCGTGAATTAATTCCAAGGTTTCTATTCCAATCTAATTATATTTATCTATGGAAAAAGGATCTTTAGAGGCCAGGCATGGTGGCACATGCATAAAATCCCATCACGTGGGATGCTGAGGCAGGAGGATCACCGCGAGTTTGAGGCCAGCCTGCACTACAAAGCGAGTTCAAGGACAGCCTGACCTGCATAGCAAAACCAAAAATCAAAAAGATTAAAAAGAGAGAGAGAGAGAGAGAGAGAGATCTTTAGGTGTGTTTAGTGTAGTACACTTACCAGATGTCTTTGTTTGGGGTTCTTCTGGGGTAAAGGTGTAGGTGTAAGTGTCTACTTGGGAAAGTGGTCCTCAGAAAAACAATGGGAGTGAGGAAGTAAGTCGAGGGGAAAGGGGGGAAGTCAGTGGGGCATTTGGGGGCAGCAGGTCATGGCTGGCAGGCCGGAGTCACGCCCCTGGGGGACTCCCTGGCAGAGGGCATGAAACACACCCAGGACCTGGGAGTGAGGAGGTGGGGAGCTCATCCGCCAGTTGCTCCCGTCACTGACGGAAACGCCCTGGGTGGAAGGGCCCAGAATGCCTCAGGCATGAACAGGGGACCCTGAAGGTGGCCTCTGGAGTGGCCGAGGCCACATGGGTGGGCACTTGGGAGTCTGCTCCATCTTTCACATAGCTCACACCATAAGAAAGCTACTCAGGGGCCGGTGGTTTACCTCAGTGACTTAAGCGCCTGCTGGCAAGTGCAAGGTCATGAGTTCGAACCCCGGTATCAAAAAAAAAAAAAAAGAAAGAAAGAAAGAAAGAAAGAATGAAAAGAAATCTTTTTTTTTTTTTTTTTAACAAAGAAAGCTACTCTGTTTTCAATTTGTTGTCTATCCTGAATCCACGAAGGAGAAAGGCTTACACTGGGGCTACCTGACCTTACCAGCTCAATCCTTTTTTCTGAGCACAAAGAGGTTCAGGCCACACATTGAGCTAAAATTTAACTATGCTACTTTGTGCGTATTTATTTACCTTCAGAAGCGAACATGAGCAATATTTAATAGCTACCTTCTATTTATGGCAAACATACTGAATTCCTATTTATCAAAAAATAAATATAAACATTCCATTAAAAAGGGAAAAATCTACGTTGTTTCTTATAAAATAAAGTCAATGTCAAGTGAAGGTTATTAGGAAACAATCTGAGTGATAGCTGCCTCTCACACTGTCACATAGTCATGTAATTGTCCCATGTATCTTGGTGCTGATGACGAGTAAGAAAAAGCAACTCTCTCCGGCCCTCTCCCCTGAATGGCTACAAAGGGACTCATTTGCCCACCCATCCTTTATAGAGCGCTCCTGCCCAGTCACGGATTACAAATGAAATGCCTATCCAATAGACCTAACTTTAGCCACAGGAAATGGGAGTAGTCAGGGGACCAAAGACGGTTAGCCATGCTTTGTTTGAGGATGGGCACGTTATCTTTACTTAACCTTCTTCCTTCCCCCTTTTGGGAGGGGAGACATGGAGGCTAGGTTGGAAACCCGGTGGGAAGCAAGACCTGCATGGTCTGTTTCCTGGTTGGCTTTGTAGATTTCCCCTCTCTGTGTTGCCACAGCCCTGACATGCAAATTTATGTTACACATTGTTCGGCCAAGTCAGGCCCACTTTGGGGTGTGTTATGTATTTTAATAATGAAAATCACTCAAATGAGGAATTTAAAAACTCTTTCTCTATATTGCAAGCATCTACACATCTTGACTGCAGATTTGAAATGGTGCTGTAAAAACAGTTAAACAATTTTCTAAAACATCTATTCAGACTTTTTCCAACTTTACTATAATGCACACAATTTGCAGAAACAAATTTGTTTGTTTGTTTGTGACAGGGTTTTACTATGTAGTCCAGGCTGGCCTTGAACTCACTTTGTAGTGTAGGCTGGCCTCAAACTTGCAGTGATTGATCTGCCTCAGCCTCCCAAGGGCTGGGATTTGAGGCATACACCACTAAGCCCAGCTTGTTTTATAAATTTTTATCAGAAGTTACTAGATAATAACTGATGCTATCTTTGTCTTGCCTTGTCCACAAGTTATAAAATAGAGCAATTGATAAACAATTATTCCCCAAGTGGTTGTCTGTTTTTAAGGCCCTCAAAGTAGCTATGTGACCTTAGGCATTTCACTTTTCTTTCTGGATCTCAGTTTCAGTATCTATGGACTGAGAGTAGGACACAGTAACCTCTAAAGTTTCCTTCTAACATTTATGACCACACATAGGCACGGAGACTGCTGGATGGGGAAGGAAGTGACAATGAGAATGGCAGAGATTAGGAAACACTATCTACAAGTCAGTTTGAGATTTTTGATTTGCCTGAAAAATCACAGATTACAATAACCCCATGTATAAGCATGTTTTTGAAACGTAACACCTGTGTTTAGGTCCCAGGACAAGGACAAAGCAAGGTAGCCTACAAATGTGTATTGAATGATGGAAGAATGAATACAGGCCTTTCTGTGGTACCCATGGGGGCTGGAGAAGACTAATACCAAAAGGACCAATGGCCAGTGAAGCAAACCAAAAGAGCAAGTGATTAGGGGAAGAAAAAAAGAATGAGCAAAAGGAGAATGAGCAGAGCAGAGAAAAAGACACATATAATAAACACAGACACACACACATAGTTGACTCACTACATGCAGGAGTTGTAGGGTTTTTTGTTAATTTTTTATTTTTGGAGGGTCTCCATCACCATACTGGGAACTGAACTAAGGGCCTTCACACTAAGGTATCACCCCCAACCCTTTTTTAATTTTTATCACTAAGTTGCCTAGGCTGAGCTCAAACTAGTATCTCTCCTGCCTCAACTTCCCAGAGTGCTGACCAGGATTCCAAGTATGCACCACCATGCCTGGCTAGGAGTTGTTTCATCAAGATGCCATAAACACTGAGTTAGTGAATATGAAACCACTGCTCCTAGGAAAAGCAAGGGTTCAGTGCCTTGCGAGCCTCTGTTGCAATATTTTTGTCAACCAATCAATACCTAACCTGATGTCATGCACTGTATTTCTCCTTAGGCTAACTTGTTTAGTTTGTATTGTTGGCTCCTTACCATTGAATGCACAGTCAACAGCACCACACATCACCACCCCAAGAAGGCTTCTCTAGACCCACACATTTGCTCTGTAAGGCACAGCACGGCCTTCTTGCCCTTCGTGACACCAGACAGCATAGGGCACCACACCTGGGCATCATTTTCAAGAGTGAGCTCACCAAGAAAAACTAAAATGTGAAAGCATGGCCCTACGCAGACCGTAAGAACCTCCTGCGTACACCAGGACAGCTGGAGCACAAGGCAGAGTGCCGCCTTCCTCCACGCTGGTGGGGTCGTGTGCAGGGACTTGCGATTTATACCATCATTCGTGCAATGATGAATGACCACACAGTGCTGTGAGTGTTAATGCTGGGGCTACAGATAAATTTGAGAAAAATTCACAAGTATGAAATCTGTGCACAATAGGGCTCTACTGTGACTGTATGTGTAGAGGGAGAGAGGTGGGGAAAAAATTCAGGAATCCAGGAAATGAACAGGAACTTGGGGCCCGGGATGGGGCAGGCTCCAAAGAGCAGGAAGAGCACGGCCCATGGCGCTGCTGACTCCCTGCCCAGACCCAGTTACTCTAAGAAACACGCGTATGCCTCAGGGACTTCACCCAGAGCTATTATTATTATTTTTTTTCTTTTTTGGGACACAGGGTCTCTCTAAGTCGCTAAGTTACCCAGGCTGGGCTCCAATTTGTTTGCAATCCTCCTGCTTCAGCCTTCCATTAGAGGGCTACGATTACAGGCATGCACCACCAGGCCCAGGTGCTTCTGAATTGAAGATGTTTACAGCCAGGGAAGAGGATTACCCCCGGGTAAAACAGTATTGGCACATGCACCCACACTGCAGCTGTGTGCCCAAAGCCCCAGTTCTTGCCGCAATGCCTGACTGGGCCTCTCCCCTAATGCCAGCCCGGGTCAGGCAACAGAACAAGGTCTAGTTTCTCCTCCTCAGTGACGACTCACACAACCTCTGTCACAGCAAACATCGTAAGTACAAGAACAGCTGGCTGGGGGTTTTCTAGAGGAAATCAAGAGTAGCAGCACCGAGTTTTTATTCCTGCCTCACCCAAGGAACAAGAATACAGAACCTGCTTCTGCTTCTATGTGCATGTGGGGTGGGGGGAGAGAGAGAGACCCTGAGGCAAAGATTTTTCCCGAAATGCCTGCCATTCATAGTTAGCATCTTATGGGGGAGCAGGAGTTATACCCAGATGCCAATTCCACACTCTCAGATTAAAATAAAAGTCTGCCATATGAAGGGGTGGGAGGGGGGCCCTGAAGGCAGGGGTAGAGCCAGGAACTGGAGAGCCACTCTCAGCCTGAGTTGCGCTAGTTGTCTGTGGCACTCACTCCACCTCTAAGGAGATCCCCTACAGTAAGCCTCGCCAGCAGGCACTTGGAAACTTGTCCAGGATGTTTACAACAGCAAAGAACTGGAAATAACAGACTGTCCACCAGTGGTAAACGGTACACAGGGCATACACCAACATTCCTGTCCGTCACAACCGGTCCATCAGCCAAGCCCTCTTCTGCACGCACCTGCCCAGGCCACGTGGCTGCAGGTCCTCCCGCGCCCCAGCTCAGGCCTCCTGCATGACTCCCCATGCCAGAGCTGTGCTCGCTGTCCTAGAGGTTACTGTGATCCAACCAGAGTCACAGTGCACAGGGCCTCCCTCCTCTCAGGCCAGCAGCTTTTGAGTTTTGATCTCAGGACTGCTCTACGATTTTAGAAAATTATTAAGGGCCCCAATGAGCTTTTCTCTTCATGATTTCAGTAAAAAAAAAAAAAAAAAAAAATCCCTACATTTTCTCAACCATGGTGAAAAAGCAGTATTATTTTATGTTTTGACAACTTGCTGAGGTGGCTGGCTACACAGAGGAGAGCTGGGCTCCTGACCTCCATCTGCTGTGAGGTGTTCTTCAGGCCGACTGACAGGTGCGGGACTCACTGTTCCCTCTGGGTCTCAGAGGCTCCTGGGGGTCCTCAGGTCACATTGTGAGGACCACAGTTTCAGCCATCCTCTTCTCTGGCAGAGCTGTCATTCACTCAAAGACAACCACCTAGGGAACCAGACAACCAAGTCGCTTCTGATTCCTCCAAACCATCAATGGCACCTGTAGAGTTAATGTCTCAACTCTGGGGACAAAATCTTTCCTACCCAGCTGATCCTCCACAGGTTCTAACCCTGTCACAGCCCGCTTTACATACCGAGCACTCTGCCCACTGCTGGGTACCTACAGGTGCCTAGACCCCTCCTGCTACTTCACATTTGTGAACATCAGCCTTCGTCCTGTGCACCTTTTACAACCTGTTCCAATGGTCGCCTCCTCTAGGAAGCCTTCGGGGATTCACCCTTCCTGGAGAGTTTCCTCTGTTTTGTAGGCATTTATTTTATGACTAGGTAATATAAATGCATAGGATTAAATTCCAAAAGGGTATGCCATACAATGACAAGCAAATCTCTGCCCACATGTCAACCCTTCCTCTCCCAGGAAGAAACCACTGTGGTCAGTTCTTTCTGTATTCTTTCAGAGCTGCCCTCAACAGAAATAAGCAGATCCTTTGTTTTATCCAAATAGTTGTGTACTGTATGCATTAATATACACTTGCTTAACATTACATCTTGGAAGGCCTTTCATGCTATCAAGTAAAAACTGATCTCATTTTCTTCAATAGTTGCAAATTACATTTTTCAAATGTGCCATAACTTATTTACTGAAGTCCTCCATTGACTGGGTACATACGGGGCTGCCAATCTTCTAGGTTGCAAATGCCTTTCTAGATAAGCCAGACAACACACACAAGAGAATCTGCAACATTAATATCCAGAACTGCTGGGCCCAGGTGAACACATATCTGCTGTCCCATCATTATCAGGAGTTCTGGGCAGTGCTGCTCTAAAGCCGAGTCATGAGTGATCACTGGGCCTTCAAATCTGACTACTCCCACTGTGGTGTCCTCTCTGTATACACACACACTGAATTTGGAAGACTTAGTGTGGAAAAAAAATGAGGTATGTACTTAATTTTTATATCAATTACATATAGAAATGCTAATACTTGGGTCTGTTTAATTAAAATATATTTTAAAAATTAATTTCACCAGCAGGAGGATCACTGTGAGTTCGAGACCAGCCTGGGTTACAAAGTGAGCTCAAGGCCAGCCCGAACTGCATAGCAAGACCCTGTCTCAAAAAGAAAAAAAAAAAAATTTAATTTCACCTCTTTCTGTTTGAGTCCTTTAATGTGGCTACCAAGAAATTTAAATTTAGACATACTGCTTGCATCTATTTCTATTGGACAATGCTGTCCCAGAAAGCACAGTGCTCTGTTGAGACCTAGATTTTAGTATTTTTCTTTTTACATAGAAATAACTGCAGTTAATATCGCTATAAAGAACAGACTCGCTGGAACTTCTTTTCTCCCTCCCTGCCCTTCTCTACCCTGTGCAGACAGCCTGGCAACAAAAGCAGAAGGGCTGTGGTGATCCTGCTGACAAAGGGCCAGCCCTCAAACAAACCACACACACCCCACCTGGGCGGCCACAGGCAGGAAGTAGTGGCATCGCTGACCCCGAGCGGGGACTGATTTCCCGGTGCTGTTAAAACAATGCACCAGAGAACAAAGTGCCTTCGAAACTAAGAATAGAAGAATGGCTCCAAATAAGATTTCCAGGACTCTGCGGGAATACATTTCTCCCGGCTCCGTCCCTCCTCCACCTCCACCCTCCATGTGACCTGGCCTCAACACAGAGGTCCCCACCTCTGCCATCAGCACGTGCAGCTCTGCAGGAGGCTGGAGGGACAGGGTGGGAAAGGGAGGCCAGAGAAAGAGAGGACAAGGGCTCTGCCCCATGTTGATTCTACAGGTGAGACAGGGCATATGTGATTCTGCCATCCATGTCTTTGGCTTGTGATATAAAGGACAAGAAAACTCAGTTTTGCAACATGCCCCGTAAGACAAATGGAGCAGAATGGCTACTGTACTCTGGAAAAGGTACCAAGTAAATAAGATCAAACAGTATCTGAGCAAAAATCATCTGCTTGGGGACAAACATTAATTTTAGTATTACTATTACTAGCTCTATACCTTTGGGCAAGCAAATTAACCTCTCTGGGTCTCAGCTGATATGCAGTTTCCTATTTCATTCAGTGCAAAACTTCAGTGACCCTCTGCGCATACAAATGGTTTGCTATCTGGTCCAGCACAAAACTCTTGGGACTCTCTGCACAAAAGAAACATCACTAACACCTTCACCACCTCACTCACCTAGAAGACATTCACCAGGCAGCTGATAGGAGTCAGACTCTGAACCTGACAATGGTATTCAAACATCCCTTCCACTACATCAGCTTCTTAAGGAAGACAAGGAGAAGGGAAGAAGAGAAGGGTGAGGAATTGAGGTCAATGATTAGAGCAGAGGTCTCTGCCTGTGGCTGGGGGCCTGACCAGAAACATTCATGACTATGTGCGGTGTGCTGAAGAAAACACTCAAGGGCACATGTGACCGCAAGGGCAGGGGGCTGGTGATTCAGAGCACCTGGGAAAGGTGGAGCACCAGGCTGAAGTCTTAGTGTGTGCAGGTGCTAGGCTGTTAATAGCTGCAGGTGCTTGAAGAGTTAGCACAGGGAACAGCGTGATGTGAGTGCAAGGAAATAAATGCTCATGGGATTTGAACCCGAGCCTCAGTGATGCAAAGCTGGCCCATCTCCCCACAGTAGGATGATCTCTCACGTGATTCCTCCCCACTGCTAGACTCCACCCACGCCCCTTTCTCTCAGCAGATGTAGTTAGTTGTTCTCGTCACCTTCAGCAATTTTGCTCCTATATTGCCCCTGCCAAGGGGGACAGTATTGGTCATAGTACATATGCAAAAATGTAGGAGTGAGTGATGATCTCTGTGGTAGACTAATTTATTCTCAGCAAATATTTCTGCCTTCTTCTGATTGCCATTGCTTGGTCCGTACCTTCCTGTAGCCAATGGAATATGGGAGGAAGGGCCAGTGTGCCAATTCTGAGCCTATACATTAAGACTTTGTATGTCTCAACCTGCTCCTCTGGCCCTTCCAACCTTCACGAGAGAAGTGCACACATGTGAGTCCACATGGGGCAGGTAACCCTAGCCCACTTGCACACTTATGAGCAGAATAAATGTTTGCTACTGTTTGTCACTGAGTTTGGGGATGGTTGTTACTCAGCAAAAGCTGATGGACAGTCCAGAGATTTCAAGCAGTGAGAGATTTTTCATAGATTTCAGAAATGAGGTTATATTTGTGACTTTTCACTTCCTCTCCGAGCTGGTAGTGGTCTGTTCAAAGAAGATAGCAAAGGTTACAGAGATGCATATTTTGACCATCTTACCACTTGACACAGAACCAGGCTCAAAAGTTGATCTTGAGCCACGTCTGATGAAAGGATGGGGTCACTGTTCATTCCAGTGGGACAAACATAGCCGAATCACTAGCAAGTGGCAACCTCGAGCTCAGATGCTCAGAGTGACTCATTCTTCAGCCTCAGAGTGTGGGAAATGTGCCCCAGTGTGATATAAAGCCGTTTCAGACCATATGCAGGAGAAGCATACATATTCATTACAATATTAAAACACACATTCAACCTGTGATTTCAGGACTACTACTGCCTGGGATGAATCCAACACCTAAAAACAAAACAACCCTCCAAAAAACAATTTTTTTAAAAAATAGTAAGTTAAAAATAACAGAATGTGGTATGTGGATATGGTAAAGATGAGTGAAGCTGGAGAAATACAGACCCATTTCAAGATTCCTCTTCCCACAAATCTCAATCATAATCCCGGTGACCATTTTTGAGCACCACTGATATACACTGGTTGAAGGAATTCCCAGCGTCTATTCTATAAACTCTTCACAGCCTACACAGCAGGTACTACCATCATCTCTGCTCTGCAGGGAGGTAACTGAGGTCCAGAGGGATGCGCAGTCTGCACAAAGTCACAGAGTAAGCAACAGCGAGGCTTTGAACTCAGGGTGCCTACCTCCAGGACCTGGGTTCCTAACAGATATGCGATAGGGTCAAAATACACAATGAATGCTTAAATTTTTAAAAATTGATTATAGTAAAAGACATTCTACCATTAATATCCTCAAAGTGTTCCCCCTCATTGTGAACACCTTCAACCTATGCTTCTTGCCACTTTCTGAAGTTCTGAAAATCCTCTTTGCAACTGTCTTTATGAGATAATGATGACTGCTGAGCACTATCCAATGAAAGACAGGTTTACAAACACATTATGGCAAGTTCTCAACTACTTTATTCACTGAATCTGGCACCCTGCAACTTCTGGCTCTGCCCCAAAGTCAAAATGACCATGAAAGGTAAACATTGTTAACTGACTCAGAACATCATGGCAGCCACAATAGCACAAATGAAGACACAGGATGGGATAAGTATGTGAGAAGAGAAGGGGAATATAGCGACAGGGCAGGGGTGGGGTTTAATGGCAACGTGTTTTTTACTTTAATAAATTTTTAAACATTTAAACATATACCATAGTTTTCAATCACACCTCACATATTTCTACTGCCCCTGGCTGAAGAACTTGGAGCCAGGAAAGCTAGCACTGCCCAAGATTAACTGCAGAACCTGGAACATGGACCCCCAAACCCGGACACTCTTAGTTTCCACTTAGAAGGAGAACTTGGGGGTGAACACCTCGGGTTTATGGAAGGGCCTGGTGGGGCTCAAGGGAGAAAGGGGAAGGGGGTAAGCATCACAGAGGGTGTAGCAGAGAGAGGTGCGGAAAGGAACCAGGCAGCCAGGCAGAGGCAAGGGCACTGCAGAGGTGGAGAAGCCAGAATGCAGATAGAGTTATTCATAAAAAGAGTTACGGGCAAGGGCCAGCACCCAGGGGCTGCTTCCTGAACACTCCCTGAGATACCTGCCAGCACTGGGTCTGGCTCCCTGACATTCCCGTTGTCTATATTTAGGTCCTAAAGGTGCCCATTGTTTCTGTCCTGGTGGACCACCCTGACCTTGTCCCCTGAGTCATACGTCTGAGAGTTCTATCAAAACCCGCCTTTTCAGATATGCTTTGAATCAGCTTCCCTTTCCATGGCTCCCATTTCTAGTGCTGGGCTGTGAGGATGTGGCTGGAAGATGGTTTTATGAATGCAGTATCAACCTGCTTCTTTCCCTCCACGAAATCAAGCCCAGTCCAAGTTTATCATAAGATGCTTTGGAGCCTTGCTCTTGCTAAGCCCACACACATCCAGGATTCATTGCACTGGTAGCCACCAACATGTTCTAGAGTCAATATGACATGGACAGGGATCAAGTTTGCTGAATACTGATCGCGCTAGGCACTGCTAGGTACCTCAGCTATTCCTCATGACAACTTCATAACGCAGGGTTCAAGCTTCTCTTCCAGCTATTTACAATCCCCATCTATAGAGGAGAACATAGATTCAGAGAGGTTTGGTAACACACCTTCAATCACATCGCTAGTAAGAGGAAAACTGGAATTCAGAGCTACATCTGTCTGGTTCTAAAACCCATGTGTTTAACTATCACTCTATCAGTTCTTCATAGATACAGAACCACCTTAGCGAGATCTAAGAGGATGAATTCATGAGATCTATAAAGGATTCCCCTCCCTTCCCTCTTCTCCCTCCTACATCCAGGACCAACTTCCCCAGACCCTTTCACTGGAGCCTCTCAGAGCTGGGAACTCAGAATTCACTCAATAATGTTTGCAAGAGAAGAATAAAGATCAATACAGCAAGCCAGCCAATTGCATGTTGAGTTCAAGTTGATATCCTTGGAAAATGTGTACTTGATTGAAATCATTCCTTAAGCCATCTGACTTTGAAACAGGGCAGATATGAGGACTAGTTTTTACTTTTTTGCATGAAACAGCAACATACTATGGGCTCAAATCAGAGCTAAAATGAGCTGACAGACATCATCATTGGTAGGGAAACTGAGTCTAGAGGAAAAAGTGACTTGTCAGGTGCCCCTTACTTAGGTGCTAAGTAGGACATACTCAGCATCCAACAAAATGGAATGACTTGACAAAAGACAAGAAAGCAAATTATCACTGCAGATGTGTGTGGTATGACAGTCAGGAAGGCCCCCCCCAAATCACAACATCACATGGCACCTAATGGCTAAGGGTCATTTCTGGATCCGTTCTACCTGGGTTTGACGTCTGATTTGCTAACCAGCTGGTGATCTAGTACAAATTACCTTCTTGGTACCTCAGTTCTTGCCATCTGCAAATTGGGAATAATAATAATGGCCAATCCCTATTGTATAGTAAGAATCTCATCAACATGAGTATAGGGCTTAGTAACATTGTTATTAGCAATTAACTATCATTCGAATGTAGTAAATAGTTTGAAATATTGGCAATTTCCATATTTCAAGGTTTAAAAATTATTCTTCATCAAATGAGCAAATAGCTAGTCAGTGAGATGGGAAACAGTGAAAGATAAATTACCCAAGTCCTAGGGGAAGATTAAAAATGTATGTCTGGAGCTGGGGATGCTGCTCAGTGGCAGAGTGCTCGCTTAATGTGTGAGGCCCTGGGTTCAATCCCAGCACTGCAAATAAATAAATAAATAAATAAATAAGACAACCTATATCAACATAATAAAAAGAAAACACAAAAGTGGGAAAAATATTTGTATATCATACCATAAGAGATAAATGTCCAGAATATGTGGTGAACTCTTAAAACTAAAGCCAAAAAAATAAAAAAAAATAAAAAAAAAAGTGATTCGAAAATGGGCAAAGTACCTAAATAGACATTTCTCTAAAGAAGACATATAAATGGCTAGTAACATACATGAAAGCATGCTCAGTGTCACTAATCATTAGAAAATGCAAATTAAAAACTACAATGTGATGAAACTCATCTGCATTAGAATGGCTATTTAAAAAACAAAAACAAAAACCCAGAAAATGACCAGTGTTGGTAAAGATATGAAAAAACCATATGCTAGCAGACTTTAGGTGGGAATCTAAAATAGTACAGGTGCTGTGCAAAATGGTATGGCAGTTCCTTAAAAATTAAAACTTATGATCCAGCAATGCCACTTTCCGGTATATATCCACCAAAACTGAAAAAGATATCTGTACACCAAGTTCATAGCAACATTATTTAGAACAGCTAAAACATGTAAATAACTCAGGGCCCATTGGGGGATGAATGGAGGAGCAAAACATGGTACACAAGTAGAAAGGAATATCAGCCTTGAAAAAGAGGGTATTCTGATGCACGCTGCAGCATCAGCAAACCTTGAGGATGTTATGTTCAGTGAAATAAGCTAGTTATGAACAGACAAACACTGATTCAATTCGTCAGAAATACTTAGTCAAAATCAGAGACAAAATAGAATGGTGGACTAGGGATTTAGCTCAGTGGTACAACCACCTGCCTGGCAAGCACAAGGTCCTGAGTTTGATCCCCAGTTAAAAAAAAAAAAAAATAGAATGATGGTTGTTGGACTGGAGGAGGGGGAATAGCAAAGTACTAATGGGTACAATTTCAGTTTTACGAGATGAAAAGAGTTATGGAGATGAATGGTGCAGGTGGTTGTACAACATTATCAAAATATTTAATATCACTGAACCATATACTTATAAGATGACACATTTAATGTTATGTGACTTTCACCACAATAAAAATAATTGACAAGTATATGTCTGTAATGGTCCTGTGGGAAAGTTGGAACCAGGATTAGAAGAATCAGTCTCAGAGACATTGTTAGTGATAGGAACAGACAAAACAATAAGCATTTCCTTTAAAAAGTAGGTCTGACGTACCCAAAACTTCAACACCTACCCTCAAACAAACAAATAAAACAACTACATCTCCAGCCACTTCTCCCAAATAAGCCAAGCCGAGCACCACCACTCTGAAGGAGAAGCCCCAGGCCCCTCTGCTTATCTGACTTCATTCTCCCACTGATAAGGACATTCACAACACTAAGATCACTTCAGAGAAACCTACAAAAGAGTTGTCCACGGGGAATGAATTTCTCAAACTAAGCTCAGCCATGTTCTGATCCAAAGAAGAGAAGATGCTCTTGGAAATCCACTTGCTGAATAAATGACAATGTCAAAACAGAAGATAGATGCAAATCTTGTTTTCTCTTTCCCATCCCATGAATCAAAACAGGTCTTCTGAAAAAGTTAAAATATTACCATCATAGAGCAGAGAGTGAACGGCCCTCTCCCCTTACCGTCCCCCAATCACAGACGCTGGAGGAGGAGGGGTCAGAGCTGCACGCCACCGAGCTCACCATCGTAACCATGCGCAACACTCTGTGGTCTCAAACATAACCACACAGCTCTTTCCTGATTCAGACTAACGTGAGGCAACAATCCGGCTCCATCATCCAGGTGTTTTCCATAGCAGCCCAGTTCCTAGGGAAGTCCCTTACCGTAGCTCTGCTCCTGGCCAGGGTGGGAGCTGGAGCCAGCATCCCCGGCTCAGCAGCAGCCAGAGCTTACCTGTGCCCGGACAAAGAAGCAGCACCACACCATGGGGCACTCTGTCCTCATCCACCCAGACTTCCCAGCCCCTAACAGCGGCGGAGCTTCACAGATGGGATTCTCAGAGCAGAGCCGAGCATGGTTTCCCTGAAGGAACTCCTCCCCGCCACTTGGGCTGCATGACAGGAAGTGACAAGGGCCATCGGTTATAAGTGTCAGAAGCTGAGAGCTGCACCAGCCCAGGGCTCCCCACCTCCAGCAGTTTCCTCACCCACTAGAGCTGCTCTTTTAGAGCGCTCTGCCTTCTGGGACCCAAAGGCACACCAGAATTTCAGTTTTTGCTGCCAATCCCCAGCCTATGAGAAGCAAATAATGCTCACGGGGTCCCCACCTAACACCATGCTGGGTGTCCCAGCAGCTCTGCAGGGTGTGATGCCTCACATCTGGAGATTTGCAGACCCAAATGCTGGGGTGCAATGGATAGACAAGAAAGCATCACTAGGAGAAGGGGTTCTGGGAGGTCAGCTTTGAGTGTTCGAAAAGGAATCAATAGTTCCCTTGAACTTCACCCAGAATCAGCAGCCCTGCCCAGGACACACAGCACACACTGAGTCCCAATTTAAAAACAAAGATCCACCCACACCCATCCGTTTCTTTTTTCTTATACAAATCTGGCATCTTCCTTTTAGAGCCCTTTCAAAAGAGCTTCTTCTAGAAACCTCCCTTTTGGTTTTTGTCAAGGACCACAAGAGGGCTTCCTGCTCTCCTTGGAGTTATTATGGAAGTAATTCAAGGCTGACGCTTCTCATGTTATGGACTGGGGTCTCACCAGGACAAACACCTTGCCTCAGTTCCCTGTTTTTACAAAACCCAGGCCCCAGGGTGAGGCAGATGGTCCCCCAGTGACTTACAGAGCTTTGAGCCCCACAATAACCCAGGTCCTTGTTCTCCCCACACCAGCCCAGGGAGCCCTAACCCCAGTAGTGTCTGTCTGCCTGTCTGGCTCCCTTCCTTTCCCTCCCCTCTTTTTTCTTTAATGTATTGGGAATTGAACTCAGAGTCTTTTTGTACTGAGTGACATCCCCAGTCTTGTTATTTATTTATTTTTATCATGAGAGAAGATCTAAATCATTAAGTTGACCAAGTTGGGTTTGAACTTACAATCCTCCTGCCTCAGATCCTAGAAGGCTAGGATTATACCCAGTCACTGTTTTCTTTCTTTCATTGTTTTTGTTATTGTTTGTTTGTTTTCAGCTCTCTAACTGGGTACAGTTTGGTTTGCAAAAATCTGCCTGATTGCAACATTTAGCTGCAAAGATGTAGCCAGGTTTTCCTGAGGCCTTTTTACAAACACCCAGACTCTGAAGAGCCTTCTTTTTTCTCAGCTCTGCACAGGGTTTGGGCCCAGCAGGTTCATTTGAACAACAAGCATCTGGTCCAATGGGAAATTCAACCTTAGCCTACACTTCAGTGCTTATGAGAAGGCAGACTCACCCCATTCATGCTGCCAGGAATTTGCAAAAAGTGCTGAGGGAACCAGGAAATAATCAACCCTGGCGAAAGCATGTTTTGATGGGGACCACGTCTGAGCAAGAGGCACAGGGTAGTGCCCTACACAGAGGGTGCTGTAGGCTGAAGAACAGGCAAGGGTCACAGCGGGGAGGTGCTTTGAAAGCAGTGCAAAAACTTGGGTAGGTCTGGGGCTGCACTGGCAGGCTTGGGTGTATCTTCAAGGGGTGAAAGGGGGTCACACCTGTCTGGACAAAGAAGGAAGTGAAATCACTGTGAGATTACTGTTTTTCAGGAGAGTATATGGGTCACCTTGGGTTGACACCCAGGAAATGCTCAGAAATGTGTGTCGAGTCACCGAGCTGTGTCCACCAAAAGCCAGGTTTCAGATCATCTTTAAGGTTTCCTACTTCCACCCCACAAACCAAGGAGGTTGAACAGTGGCTAGAGGGGACAAGGACAGGCATTCTAAGGTTTCTCACTAGAGCCTGTAGCCCAGGAAAAGTCCTAGATTTAATAGGCCTAGATTAACAAGCTTTGGGAGCTAATAAAGACCACCGGTCCTAGGGGACCATGGCAAAGTTCTTTAAACCCTACTCCTCCTTCTCCAGGAAGACCTGCAAACAAACCACTTCCAGCCAGGCGTGGTGGCACACGTGTTTAATCCCAGCACTCAGGAGGCTGAGGCAGGAGGATCACTGTGAGTTCAAAACCAGCCTGAACTGCATAGTGAGACCCTGTCTCAAAAAAATAGGGCTGGGGATTTAGCTCAGGGACCTAAGTGCCTGCCTGGCAGGCGTGAGGTTGTAAGTTAGAACCCTGGTTAAAAAAAAAAAAAAAAAAAAAAAAAAAGCCACTTCCAAGACCTCCAGTGACCTGCACAAGCCTAGTGGCCTGGACCAGCCTTGATGCAGTGAGCCCCAAGGGAAAGGTAAGATGACCAGAGCATACTACGTGTGTTTTCTTGGTGGCAGGGGCACGATCACCACAAATCCTAGAATGATTCAACCTCACTTGCGGCTGCTGACTGTGAATGGGAAAGAAGAACTGAAACCTGTAGGCTGCAGCACTTCATGGAAGAGGTGAAACTTGAGTGGGCTCCAAGGTAGCGGGCAGTGGAGGGGGAGAAGGGAGGGCTAGCAGCCACCCCGGCCAGGGAGAGAGCACAGCCTGAAGACAGGAAGGAAAGACCAGGGCACAGCCATTTCCTCTGTCACTGCTCTCTTTCTTACCAAAAACAAGAACTCCAGTAATGAACCTGGTCTATTAAGGCAACATCTCAAGAGAGAAATTTCAGTAAGAAGATTCTAACCTGCAAAGCTCAAGTTTACACTGAGTTGCAGAATGAGAGCTCACAAAGCAACAGGTGTTTTCTCTCGTGGCATCTAGGAAACTAAGAAGCATGCAAATATGTTTTTCTGTTGGTTTTTAAATTTTAAAAGTAATTCAGTGTCATGGTAATACAATCAAACTACACAGAAGAATGTGAAATAACAAGTGAACTTCCCAAAGGCCCTACCTAGTCTCATTTGTCAGAGGCCTTGGGATCAGAGCCAGATGCAGACAAGGACTTATAAACCCAGCTGCCTTCAGGATCAGGGGACAGATCCTAAATGCAAAGGCCCATGGGCACTGGGGCATCACAGAGCACATCTACCTTAGCTTGGTTCCGATTGGTTAGGTCGTAAAGGCCTACTGGCCCAGGCTGACCAGACATTCTAATTTTCTCAAGAGAAACCCAAAATCCCAGGTTTTATGTAAAACCTGCTACTTTTTCAATGCCAGCATCTATTCATTATTGTAGTAAATACCGTACATGGCAACAATATGGTGCTGGCTGGCTAAGAGCCATGGGCCACCTCTGGTGGCCATCCTGCCAGATGCTTCCTTCTGTCTAAATGCACAGGAGTTGCTACATATGATTTCTTCTCCTTCTCCTTCTCCTTCTCCTTCTCCTTCTCCTTCTCCTTCTCCTTCTCCTTCTCCTCCTCCTCCTTCTTCTTCTTCAAGTGAATGATAACTTTATTCAACCACTTGCATTTTCTGCTTAACTTTAGGGCATCTTCCACACCACACACATTTTTAACCTCTTGCTGCAATGGCACAGAAGAACTTTAACTCCCTGGCACCTTCCCTGTGGACATTCTGCAAACAACAAAGATGCCCTTGAAATACTGCTTCTCAGCTGCTCTTTCCTCTTTCTGCTGCCAGTGCAGAGAACCTGACTCATGATGGAAGTGCACCTGTGCATAGGTATTAAAACATCAGAAAGCTGGAATTCCTGAAACCGTAATTGAGACTGCAAATTTCTGATGCTTTAGTATGAGGTCTCATCATGTATTTTTTCCATTTGATTCTCACACTTGTCCCAAAGGACAATAATATTAATAATATTAATAATAATAATAATAATATCTCTACTTTGCAGGTTTTTAAAAACTACAACAGCTGGACATAGTGGTGCATGCCTACCACCCCAGCAGGCTGGGAGGCTGAGGCAAAAGGATCACAAATTCAAGCCTATCCTGTCTCACAAACCTGTCTCAAAATAAAAAACTGAAAAAGTGCTGGCAATGTAGCTCAGTGCAAAGGTCCTGGGTTTGTTCCTCCAGTACCACACCAAGCCAAGCCAAACCAAAAAAACTCCCAAAAACCAAAACACAAACCTAGAGATCCCGATAAGTGGCCTGGTGGCGCAAGGCCTGGAGGTCAGTCAGAAAGGGAGCCAGACTTGAGAGCTCTCAGTACCTATCTGCCTACAGCCTCAGAAGAGCCAACAAGAAACTCCCTCTCAAATGCTCAAGACTCTGACAATAGCGGACCAAAACCACTGGAGAAGACAAGGAAGGTGAACAATGAGACAATTCATTTGGCTCTTAGAAAAGGAGTAGAGATGTAGCTCAGTGAGAAGGCTCTGGTCAATCTCTAGAACCAAAAAGAAAAAACAAAGAAAGAAAAACAGAAAAACCAACTATGAAACTGTGTGGGTGTCAGTTCTCAGAGTACAATATTTTTCTTTAAGTGTGTGGGGCTGAATCACTTACCTCTATGTGGGAAACTACCTACGAGACACCTACAATGCGAAGACTGGCCCCTGTGCTCCTACACTCAATTAAATACCCAAATTAGTGACCATCTCTCATGGAACTCTAAAGACACCAGCACCAAAATGAGGACTTAGTTTAGATGCCACCAAACCCTTTGTGGCATCACTGGAGCCAAGCACTTCGCTTCTTACGTTGTTATTCTGCGCTGCTGATGGATGGTATTTTCTGTTGAGAAGTTTCCAGTGGTTTCTTCAACAAAGATACTATATTATAAGCAACACATTCATGAAGACTGTGAGAATTTCATTTGTGGAAAACAAAATGGTTAGATTTTGATAGAATTCCTTCTTCATTAAAAGTTAGCAAGTAATGGTGGTTCTTTTCATTTGAATTTCATTGTGGTTCTTTAATCTCTTTCCTATTTGTACCTGAGAACCTACAGACCTCACAAAAGCTTAAGAGTTGGAAGAGAGTCTCAATGTCCTTAACTATTTCCCATTTGATATTTGAAATTTCTAGTAATTCTGCAAACTCAACTGGAAAACAGTAAGTAAAACGATCTCAGTAGAAATGGGATGACAGCCAGTTGTGATGGCGCACACCTGTAATCCCAACACTCTGGGATGCTAAGGCAGGAGAATCACAAGTTTGAGCCCAGCCTGGGCAACTTGGTGACTTATGCAGCAAGACACTGTCTCAAAATAAAAAGTAAAAAAGGCTGGGGATGTAACTCAGTGCGAAGGCTCAGTGTGATTCCCAGTACTCAAAAGGAGGAGGGGGAATAGTAGCAGGGACCAAATTAGAACAGCACATTGTCCACTGATTTAACCAAGGTTCTAACATTGGAAAAGTGTGAGTTCACAGATGTTCAGTTTCTCAGACAGGGTTTCACTATGTAGTCCAGGTTGGCCTTGATTTCACTTTGTAGCCCAGGCTGGTCTCACACTTACAGAGATCCTCCTGCCTACAAAGGCTCTTTGCAAATTTAAGAGAACTAGGAAAAAACAAAACTTTACGCTGTGGGTGAGAGAGCAGGTACAAAACCATTCTATGGTGTTATTAGGTTGGCAGAGAGGTGTAACACACAGCAAGACAATGAGAAAAGGAACTTCAGCATAAGTACGGCCTGAGAGTTTACTTTTGGAGAGACACTTTCACTGAATAATCAGCGCTGAAAGTGTAGTTAATCCAAGCAAAATCTGAACGACGACTCTGCCCCCACCAGGAACAGTGTACAAACAGTGGAGGCGGGGGCAGACACCACCCCTGCCGCGACCTTCTGGACGCAAGGTGGTTTAACTCAAGAGAGTCTGCCCATTCGAAAATGTTGACACTCTGTGGAGTTCTGCTTAATATCCCAGCTCAACAAGATTACAAAATGATGAGAAGAATGTGGGAGCAGACCTGGCTGCCCAAGGTCAAGAATGAATAAATAGAAAAGTCTTCATCTATGGCTTCCACACAAGAACGAAAAATAAATGGTAAGAAAGCAAGGAAGCCTCTGCGGACTTCTACCCAGGGCTAATCTTGAGTGCTTATCTCGCTGGGTCTGTTACGAGCAAGCGCTAGTGTGCTGTATTTTTCTCTCTAAACAAATCGGGACTTTAATCACTTTACTTTGGCAACTGATACATAAACAACTAGTTTAAAAAGTGAACTTGAAAAAAGGGGCGCCATCTCTGGTGAGGTGTGTGCAGGAGCTCATGGCCCAGGCGCGGGGTGCCCGGCTTCCAACAAGCGGTCCAGAGAGCCTCTGTGAGGCGGTCAGGGCCTGGCAGAAACCCCACTGGGTTTATTCCTTAGAAGCAGGAGTCCCTGGGCACAGCTTTCTCAAGAGTCCCTCGAGTCCCCTTCCTTATTCCGTCAGTTAGAAGTGAAACTGCTGTGGGTTGCTGACCTCTGCCCAATTCTCAGGGGGAAAAAAAAGGCCTGAAAACTGATGAACTGATATCAGCCAGAGAGCCTCCTTACATGGAAACACATGGAGGCTCGCTGTTCGGCAGTATACTTTCAAAAGTGTTTAGGAGTGGAAAGTCTGATTATGGGGCAGGAGTGGTAGTTCTGATGCTTAAAGGAATACTCAGGAAGATTTTAAGAAATAATTTGTTCAGATCAAAAAACAACTCGACACACTGAATTTCTGAGCTAAAATAAGTACGAGGAAAAAAGATCACTTTTATTTAGAAGTTTCTCACCAATGTTTTGACCCTAGGTATCTCTTTGGGGATAATTGCTAGGAACAACTGTCTGGCTGAAATAATAAACACTAAATTAACAAGGGGGCTCTGTGATTTCTGGCTCTGCCATTTACTGGTCGGATGACTTGATAAGTCACTTCACAGCCTCATCCTTAAAACTAGAAGGATTCCTGCCTAACTGACACACTTACCAGTCCTATTATTGAAATACAGGATGACCAAAAATTGCATATCAAAGCAGGCATGGTGGCACATGCCAGTAATCCCAGCACTCAGGAGGCTGAGGCAGAAGGATCATTGTAAGTTTGAGACTGGCCTGGGTTACAAAGAGAGTTCAAGGCCAGCCTGAACTGCATAGTGAGACTCTGTCTCAAAAAAAAAAAATAGGGCCAGGGATTTAGCTCAGTGGCATAAGGGTCTGCCTGGTAGGCGCAAAGTCATGAATTCAATCCCTGGTAGCTCCCAAAAAAATTTGCATATATTCCATTAATTTTATGAGATAATATAACAAGAAATAAGATAATACAACAGGAAATATAAAAATGACAATTTTCAACATGGTACTGGAATAAAAACAGACCTGAAGATCAATGGAATAGATTAGAAGATACAACCACAACCACAAACACACTTAGTCATCTTATCTTTGATAAAGGGGCCAAACATGTTCACTGGAAGAAAGATAACCTCTTTAATAAGTGGTGCTGGAAAAACTGCCTTTCCATATGCTGAAAACTAAAACTAGACCCATGCTTATCACCATGCACTAAACTAAAGTCAAAATGGATCAAAGATATAAATATTAAAACAGAAACACTAAATCTGCTGGAAGACAAAATAAGTAGAAATCTTGAAGATATAGGGGTAGGCAGAGAATTCATGAACAAAAATCAAACTGCACAGGAAACACTTCCCAGAATCAATAGCTGAGATCTCATCTTATTGAAAGGTTTTTGCATGTCAAAAGAAATCTCCAACAGAGTGAAAAGAAAACCCACAAATTGGGAAAAAATCTTAGTCAACTGTCCCTCAGACAGAGGACTTCCATCTAGAACATATAAAGAATTAAAGAAAATTAAACTCCAAAATCCAAAGACCCAATGCAAAAATGGGCATCTGAGATGAATACACACTTCTCAGCTGAAGAAATACAAATGGCAAATAAATACATGAAAAAATGTTCAGCATCATTGGTCATTAGAGAAATGTAAATTAAAACAACACTGAGATTCCATCTCACTCCAGAAAGAATGGCCAAGATCAAGAAAAACACCAACAACAAATGCTGAAGAGGCTGTGGGGAAAAAGAGACTCTCCTGCATGGTTGGTAGGAGTGTAGACTGGTGCAACCACTGTAGAAATCAGTCTGGAGGTTCCTCAGAAGCTGGGATTGGAAGTTCCATTTGACCCAGCTATTCCACTTCTGGGCATATTCCCAGAAGAATTGAAATCATACCACAGTGATATATGTGCACCCATGTTTATAGCAGCACAATTTATAATAGCCAAATCTTAGAGACAACCTAAATGCCCATCAACTGAGGAATGGATAAAAAAGATGTGGTACTTTTATACAGTGGAGTACTACTCAGCTATAAAGAAGGATCACATTGAGGCTTTCGTAGGTAAATGGATGTGACTTGAGACCATACTCATAAGTGAAATGAATCAAACTCACATGTGTAAATATTGTATTGTCTCTCTAGTGTAAGAAACTGAAAAAGTAAATAAGATACAAAATCTTCAGTACATATTATTGAAGGATAACAAACTACCCAAAGGGGAAAAAATAAATCAAATAGGGAAAAGGAGAAAAGGAAGAAGAGAAAAGATACAAATTTATATATATATACACTTAAGATAACTAAGAGGATTATGTTACACAGTTAACATTCATAGGATTAGATGAATTTTGCAAGTCTATATCTGTTAATCTGAGTAACTATTTTGAAGATAACTATGCAAACTAACAAACTTAGTTATATTCCTACCACCTTGTTTTGCAAGCCTGTATTGTTATTGTTTTGGGCTCTTTGTTATTGTTACTTATTAGTCTCTTTTGTTTCTTGTTTTTTTGTAATTTGTGAGGCTTTGTTTTGTCTTTCCCTCTAATACAGAAAGGACAGATGCACATGTATAGGCTTCCACAAGCCTAGAACTTCTCCTAAAGAGTTTACAAGAATTGATTTTATTAGGAGTGATGGTATGAACA
>RJWM01022209.1:0-34075 GCA_004363535.1 Dasyprocta punctata | reverse complement strand
GGAACTAGAAATGATTCCTTTTCCAAGAAGACAGTGTCAGTGAATACACAGACTATAACTGGCCCATTGAACTAGAGGCACAAAGCCTCTAGTGGGATATCATAGTAAAAAGACATCACTTATAGCTTAAGTGTTTCAAAGTTCTAAGATTAGAAATGCATCACAGATATTACACATAATAAATGCCCACTACTGGGGAGTGCAAAGCAAGAGAAAGCAGGAAATTTGCTCCTTCATTCATTTGCTCACTGTTACCTGCCCAGTTTACCAAGCGCTCTAAGGGCAAAGTCTGCCTTCTTCAGAAAGACCACTGAGCAGTTTTGCTTTTTCAGGGTTCTGACTGACATTGTGGCCAAATGTCATGAGGAGCAACTGGATCACTCCGTCCAGGCATACATTAAGGTATGAAACTTGCCTTGGTCCTTGTTCATAGCCACTGTGTTGTGTGCTTTGTCTTGTTTACTGTCCGCAATCAGTGGGAAGCTGTTTCCCCATAGCTGGACAGTGCCCATCACAGTCAAAACAAGAATCCCCATTAGTGGCATTCTGTCTCTGCATTAATGGGCCGGAAGTATTGCTTAAATCTATAAGGCGGTGTATAAGTGCAGGTGAATATTAAAATGGGAAGAGAGAAACAAAAAGAATAGAGAAAGCTGAAGAGTTGTCCTTTTAAAGTCAACATTACAGATACGTGAAATTCCTACGCTAAGACTTTTGCTGTGGGTTTGTTGAATGCGCTGCGCTTCTTCCGTAATGTTTTCTTAGCTCTTTTTATTGTTTTTCTCAGGCATTATTTCATTTTCCCAGTTACTGTATATTTGTACCTGCTTCTGGTATGTTAAGTCCTTTATCTTCTGGCATGAACAACTTGTCCATTCCATCAGTGTGCACTGCTTCCTCAGCGTCCTTCGTCCAGTGTTCACTTGGAGATGTTTCTGTTCTCATTTCCAGTTGGCCTGTGAATCACTGCCAGTGAACTTGTGATGATGTTTGCACTTTCATAGCTCCTCCCTAAACGTTCTCTCATGGAATGAAAGGCAGAGCCCATCCAAAGATATATATATAGAAGACCTGCATTTCTAATTGCGTAGATTATATCTTTTTTGAGACATGGACTTCTTAACTTAAAAGAATATAGTCTCATACTATATATGGATATGTGTACACTTATAGATTCTAGATGTATAAAAATGTTAGCTAGAGAAGAACTGTGCTAGAAGCTTGACTTTTAAAGTAATAGTAGTTATTGTTACTATTACCACTGCACCTGTAAAAGAATATAACTAGAAATTGCATTCTGTAGTGCTGTCTGTAAGAAAATTTTTCATTACAATCTTATATCTATACATTTTCTACATTCTAGAAATGATGACTGTCTTCCCAAAATACATTAGTGTGTACCCTTCCTTCAAATAGCCTGTATCCCAAAAAATAATCAGTTACTTCACAATGATTTTCCTAAGGGATAGTTTCACCCAATAAGACCCACATTTCAATTGCAAAAGGCCAATTCCAACCACAAATGTCTTTTGGGTTTTTCTGTTGCAGAGAAGGGATCATAGCTGTCTTGGTTACTTTTCACTCATTGCTGGGACAAAACACTCGACACCCAAAATTAGGGAAGGAAAGGTTTATTTAGCTTACAGTTTTTGGAGGTTTCAGTCCATAATCAGCTGGTTCCAAGGCAGGGTGTCATGACACTGAGGCAACACTTAAAGGCAGCAGCCAAGCAAAAACAGTCACAGTAAAAGCGGGGAGAGCAAGCCTCTTCTCCTTCCTTGTATTGTACACAGAATACCCCCTCCCTCCAGGGTGGGTGTAGCATTCACAAATCTCCTTGCCTTCCTTTGCACAGGATGAGGATACTTATAAAGTAAGAACCCTGGTTCTCTGCTGAGTCTCTCAGTTAAACTTCTGACCTTCTCAAATTGACACAATAAACAGGTAACTGCTTGTGCTCTACACCCCAGGATGTAGAGCTGCTGAGTTACTTAATTAAACTTCCAGACTTCTCAGTTTGACACAATGTATAAACCATAACAATAGCTTACTTTTATAGGGCATTGATGACTTTATCATTCATCAGAGTTATCTGACAAACATTTATCTGTCTCAATACTTGCCCCACTTTTCCATTTCAATCTCCCATGGCATTGAGAGGAAAAAATAATTCTTTAACTCATTTTTCACACAAGCAGCCTTATTTCACACAAGTGTTATTTTCCTCTCTCCAGTGAAATTATTGGAAATTATACTAAGAATCCTCTGGCACTGTGACTGTTTTACATAGGCAAGGTCTTTGTGAGGACCTCAGATCCTCAGATATTCTGTGATAACATTGAAGAGATGTTTTGCAAATACATATTTGCATGGTCTTTACTTTTAATCTGAACATCTGAAATCTCCTGACAAGACCATTTTACTTTACAATATAGGAGACTGATCACTTAGTTCATTTTTTTTTTTTTTTTTTTTTTTTTTTTTTTTTTTTTTTTTTTTTTTTTTGTGGTACCGGACACTGAACTCACAAGTCACTGAGCCAAACTCCCGACCCTGGTTTTTTGAGGCAGGGTCGCACTGTGTAGCTCAGGCTGGCCTTGCGCTCGCATTGTAGCCCAAGCTGGCCTCGAACTCACAACGCTCCTCCTACCTCAGCCTCCCAAGTGCTGAGATTAAAGGCGTGCACCACCACACCCGGCTACTTAGTTCATTTTAAAGTGGTTTGGATTCACTTTAGGTAGAATTTCAAGTTGACAGTGACTCTTTTGGATATTTAAAAATATATTTTAAATATCTAAAACAAATTCTTCCTAAAAAAAATCATCTTCCTCAAATTTTACTCTGAAAAGACTGCTAACCCTGCAAGAGAGAGACTAGGTTAGAGTTAAGGTAAAGTTGTTAATTTGAGCAGTTAGCCTCACTAAACCTCAGTTTCCTGCTCTGTAAAGTAAGATGAGATAGATCAAATGATAGGTGACAGCCTGACCTTGACTAGAGTCTGAATTTTTCACTCCAGGCAAGGAAAATTATTTTTTAACATCTAGGTAGGTATTAAGCCCCACAAGAAACATAGTGAAAACTGATTGACTGCTTCCAATGCCTACTTGGATATACTTGGAAAATGTGATATTCAATGTAATGTATGTTTTTTCAGAAGTAATTTAAACACCATTTCAAGTTCAGTGGTGCTAAATGCTGCTAACTCACTCAATCTACAATATCCAAACTGCACACATGTCTCTTTCAAAGCTGTATATCTAAAGTCAGTCTAATGAAAGGCCACAGTTTCTAGCAATTTATAGTACTGACAGGTCCTACTAGTTGGGTTTTTTCAATAATATTTCAGCTCTAGTTGAGATGCCCTCTGTCTCAATAACTGTGCATGAGTTAAATAATTGGTGATGTCAATTACCTCCATGTGAGGCATAATCCACGAGGGAAAGAATTGCATTGCTCTTGGTTTGAGCTGGTTTCATGGGTCCATTAGCTTTGTCTTTTGCCTTTGAGATGAACTTTCAAAACTCAAGCCCCAGCTGTAGTGCTGATGTGCTACAGAGTTCAAAGAAGGAGTGATAGATCCAGAAGTGAATGTGCCTCTGCTCTGAGCCAGTCTCTTACCTGCCTTCCCTCCCAATTATAGTGAAGTTGTGGCAACTCAATTCATTAGTAAAATATTGTAATCTAAATTGTAATTTAAAGTAAGTATTTTATATTCAAAATATGTGCATGTTCTTAAAAGACATGAAGCAATTCTGAATGAGCCCAACTGAGCAATTCTGAATTGCTCAATAATCTTTTGTGATAAAAATGAAAGCAGCATTTGTTATCTTACTGAGGGCTGGCGTGTGTGAACCTCATGACAGTTGTGTTGAAGTGTGGAATGGTAGACTCTGGGTTTGTGGGGAGCTCACCTACTCACCTCTAGAAGGCACCCGCTTCCCCACTTGGCTATTTGAGTGGGTGCTCTGCCCTTTCAGGATGAAGAATTGCTACCATGCCACCTGTTACGAGTGGAAGGAAGAAGGGAAATGTGTCCTAAGTAAGTGGGTCAAAGCCCTCCATGATTCCTCGAATGTGCTAAATGGTTCCCTGGCTCTTTTTCTTGATTTCTGCAAAGAGAGTATCAAGGAGAGCTTAGGTGAGCATGGCTCTACTCGTGCAAAGTCCTCAATAGGAACAGGTGTGCACCACTCTAATCATCAAGCCTTCATGTATTTCATGATGAAATCTGGCATGAGAAGATGACTTTAAGAAATAAGTTATTCATGTGGCATAATTTGTGAGGCTGTGTTGCTTTGAAGTGATTAACTTTGTTCACTTTTTGGGTTTCTTCAGTTTGTGTTCAAGACCAGTGCATACAAGGAGAGAACAATACATGAAGAACTGGCTAAAAATGTGGCTGGTCTCCTGAAATTGAATGACTCAACAACAGTAAAGCATGTCCTGAAGGTAAGTAGTTTGAAGACAGTCCATTAGCTGTTAGGAATGGGGATGGCTCTCTCTCACTCCTGGAAGGTAACAGGACTCATTGATTCCACAGATCATTTCTGACATAAGCCTCCTTTAGAAACTACAACATATAAAAACATTAAGCAAAGAAAATCAATTTTAAGAGACCCTGAAAAAAAATAGATTGGACCCAAGTTAAGTGCTTTGGCCTAAAGGCAGAAGGAGTGACTATTGAAAATGATCTAAAACATTAAAAAATGTCACATGTTGCATGAAGAAAGTTTGTTGGGTCATTTGTCATAGTAAGAGGAAAAATGCCCAGAAAAGGACCAATGATGTTTTAATGAGTATACAGGACACAGAGAGGAAGTAGAGGAATAGCCATTTTTCCATCTAAAAAAAGTTGAAACACATAGTGTAACATAAAGAAAAGATGACAAGGACTGAGAGGTGTGGTTCAGGGGCTGTGTGCTTGCCTCATATGGGCAAAACCCTGGGTTTGACCCTCAACATGGCTGAAAAGAAAAGATTGTGGGAAGTTTACAAAGTAACTCTAAATTATTATGGAATCCTGGATTTAGACCCAAGCTAAATTTAATTATATATTGTGACTGGACAGATGAGCAATGGATTACTAAATAGCTACAAAGAGAACCTGGGATCAATAAACAGCAACATGAGTTTACTAAAATTAAATTATCATAGGCTGTGGGATTTGTTTGAATTAGCCATGTATCTATATCATCTATTGATCATGTTTATTCAACAAATATATTCCAAATGCCTTCTTTGCAACAGGCATTTTGGATATATTTGAAAACAAAATAACAATTGCTGCCCTTGGGAGTGTTTTAGCTACTTTTCCCCTTGCTGAGACAAAATACCCAACACCCAAAAGTTAAAGAAAGAAAGGTTTATTTAGCTCACAGTTTCAGTCCATAATCAACTGGCTCCAAGGCAGAGTGGCACACAGCAGAGGACAACAGTTCATGGCAGCAGAAGACAACAAATGTAAGCAAGAGAAGAGACAATAAGCCTTTTTCTGTCCCTTATATCACATGCAGGTTACCTGCCCTAGGATGGGTGTAGCACTCACACCTTTAATCCCAGCACTGAACCATGAATCAGTCGCAAACTTCAGAGTCAGCCGCCTCTGAAAAGCCTATGCCCCATGACTACATGAGGCTTTAGGGGGACATCTAGCCACAAACCATAGCAGAGAGCTTACATTCTACTAGGGATTAAAAAAAAAACTACGGATTTAGTTTGCTAATAAATTATGAGGTGCATCAGAAAGTGAGAAGTAGTACTGGAAAAGAATCTGGAAAGCAGTGAGGAGGAACTGGACATGCTGAGGGTCAAGGTTGAAACTGAAGCGTCAATAGGGCTGCAGGACAGAGCACAGGGAGAAGGCAACGCCTGGGCCCAGAGTAGGTGGGAGGTGCTTGAGCTGGCTGCAAGAGGTTGTTAGGGGAAAGTGGAGGAGGTTGGGAAAAGGACCTTGCTTAGGTCAGAGGCAGCAGCACAACAGGAAGGTTTGGCAGAGGTTTCCATGAACCAAGAAGAAAGGGGGCCTTTTCTTGAGACAATGAAGAAACTAAAATGTCTGATATGTACTTTTACCATTACAACTTTGGCAAAGATCACCATGTAGTTTCAAGTAATACATCTTAGGATAACAATGTTGTGGTATTGCATATTGTAAACACAGGATTTTATTATTATTGTACCATAGGATGATAATTTCCTTATCGCCTTTTCTTTTTCCTAACAGCATTCCTGGTTCTTTTTTGCAATTATCTTAAAATCAATGGCACAGCACCTGATCGACACAAATAAAATTCAGGTAGGATTATAGAAGTAATATTGTAATGTAATATCATCCAATGATTACACAGATGAGCATGTTCTCATTAGCTGCATTTTTATTGGCTTTGTAAGCCTTAGCAATTTATGTTAACTGCTTTTTCAGTAGGAGAAATGATGATGTAGGTCAGTACAAGCCCACTTGGAAAGAGATTCCAGAGCAAAATTAGCAGTTCAAAAGATTACTGGAAAATAGTTATAAAGGATAAAAGACACAGAAAAGGAAATAGGAAAGTCTGATACCTGTGAAAGAAAATAGGGAAGGAAAAAGGACTAGCTAAACAGAGCCTGCCAGTGAGCAAGATTCAGCCAGGCCAATGGGCAGTCTGAGAGCAGACTGACTAAGGAGTCCCACCATGGGCAGATGGTCTGACCCTAGGATCTCTGCCAGCCCACTGAGTGGGAACAGCTGGTGGGCAGAGGGCCACATTGGCATGAACATTTGAGCAGATCCTAAAATGAATTCTTCCCAGTTTATTCTGTCTTAAGGGGACATCTGAGCTATGCCCAGCCTACAGTTCACATGGGCACATTGCACCCCTTGCATGTGCTCCTGAATCTGCTCCCCAGAGCTCCTGCTGGCCTCTCATCCTGAAAGAAAACAGATGAGGGAAACTAATGAGATCGACCATGCCTGCTGTCATGGCAGTACCTTTGTCACATCTCTCCTCTGCAATCCAGCCTGCATTCCCTCACCCTCGCTCACAGCTATGAAGGCTTCTGGGACCCACCTGACTGTGTGACCCACACCCTCCTTCCAGAGCTATCTCAGCCTCAGGTCATCACAGCTTACCCAGGCCAGGGTTGCTGCATGTGACAGTTCACAGTGACAACTGAGTAGAGAGGACCCGGAAACACCCAGGGCACCATTTATGTTCCCCATGTATTTCTTTCACTTCCCACTGGGATGAGGTCCATGGGAGACTCTTATATTTGATACTGACCTCCACCAGGAGAGTAAATCAACAGTGTTGCTTAGGATGGGGATGATGGTAATTAGTGACATTATTCTGGTTTATTTTCCCAGTTGGGGAGAGGTAGTATCAACAGTTCCACCTGCTTGTCTACCTGCCTGGCTCCATTAAACTAGCACTCAGGGCAATGCTACTCCAAGTACCAATGTTTTCACTGTAAACTATACATCTGGGACAAGGTAAATGACTGTTGGGTGGATCTTTGCATCTAGTGGACTTGTTGCTAACAGAACATTAGTCAAGACTCCGCTTTAAACCCCTGTAAGGCCCAGCTCTAACAGAAAAAACATGGTGATGCTTTTGGTTTCCATTGTTGTCTCATAACCTGTGTCCATCAGTACTTGAAATACACGAGCATTCCCTCTCCCCAGGCCACTGTAGACTGAGTAAATGGCTAATGGGCCCTTGCAGAAGAATTGAAGATAAATGCTCTGTAATATATGCTCTGTTTAGTACTGAGTCACAGCTTTCCCGTAGGGACTCTGCCACCTCTTCAGTCAGTGTGTCCCAGATCTGCAAGTTGACTCAGGACTAGAAGCAGAGAAAGGAATTAGGCATCTTTATTGGCATGAACACCCTCATCTTCCAACTGTCCAGTCTTGCCTCCTTTCTGGATGTGAATCTGACACTTTGTTTTGTCCCTAGGGATGTCACACAGCGTTAACCAACTCTGAGAGTCAAAGCTTTTTGGTGGACTGTACAGCTTTGTTATTTACTGTGATAATTGCAGCCCCAAACTGCTGGAGATTAAGCACGAGAGAGCCACATGGCCCCTGTTAGTGTTGTGATGCATTATCCCCATGGCTGCCAATAAGCTAACACGTAATTGCTTATCCTACCAACAGGCAGGAGACACCACTGAACATCTTAGTGATGTCGATCCCCAGTACCCCTTTGATGGCCAGAGTGTATGATATATCTTCTGGGCTTTCCTTGTGAACTGCATACTCTGGTGGTTCTTCTGGTATCAGTGAATACCCACTCCCACATCTCCACTTCCCACCTTCTCTTTACTCTGTCCTCTTTCTTTTGCCAGAACACCTCGGACATTCCCAATTTTGCTTCTCGTGTCTATTCCCAGGATTCCACAAGCCACTCTAAGAGTGAGTTGCCTATCATCAGAGGTCTCACTTGATCCTGAGACATGAAAAAGTGCCCTTTGCCAGTAAACTCTGATCTATCCCTTTAGGCCCTGCAGATATTCAGTTTTTTAGCCTGATCCCCAGAAAGAGGGGTGAGTCACCTCCCCGAGGGTTTCCCTATTTCCTGCCAAGGGCGAGGCCTTACAATGTATTCTCCCTAGGAGAAGTGCTGATTACTAACAGGGAAGAATGGGACACTTCTACAACCTCTGAGTTAAGAGAAGTGCCCAGGGCCACCTGTTTGGGGTCAGCCACCCAGAGGCTTCTGCCCATGCTTCCAGACCCCAGATGTTTCCAACTCTAGCCTTGATGTCAGTGTGACAGAAAGTCTGTGCCTTTAATCACCTTTTCACTCTGAGTCTTTTCACTCTGAATCCTATGTTTGGTTTTTGGCTGCGTCACCTCCAGAGATAAGAGTCTCCTACCTGGAAGGAACAAAAAAAATCTACCATGAAGATAACAATGATTCCTGTCTCCTTGTCCTTGAGCAATGTTGGGATCAGAAATCTCTCTCATTACTCACTTTAGTGGTAGTCCAGTATTCCAGCTTTTTCTCAGAGACCCACCTCCCAATTTTCCTACCATGGCTCACAGTGGGAAAATATCCACTATCATAACTTGACACAAAAGTGTTGACCTTAAACATCTCCAAGTCTATTTGCACTTTTCAAATTATGAAATGAATGGCTTTCCTCACCATTATGGAAATAGTAGTCATTAGTTTTAGGAGTACAGGAGGTCTGCGGGAGTCAGGAGAGATGTGTAGGTTTAATCTCCTGGACCTGCAGTGTAGTTAAGCAGATCCTATCCCCCATCTGACCCCAGCTGTCCTAGACAAGATGAGTTCTGCTCTCCTGGGATCTGCTGTTATCTTCGCAGTCTGATACCCAGTAGAGACCTTCTGGTACGTTTCAGTGGTCACACCTTTTATTCTCTATCACTCATTTAGTTCCTAACAGAGTTCCCGAATACCTAAAATCCAGCCCCCACATCCAGGGCCTATTCCTTATGACAGTGGTCATGGCCCAGATTCTCCTTCCTGTTCCAACTCCATCCCCCATTTCATGCCATCTATTCACTTCATTCCTTTCTCATCCTGAAACAGGAAATTCCACATCCCTGGTGTAGGTTTTCCTCCACTTCTAGCCTTTGTGATATTCTCCTGGGGAACAGTTGGAAATATTCCTTGTGGACTTATCAGATCATGTCGTTGAGTTGAGTTAGGGTGAGCCACAAGAAGAATTTGAAGGGAAGGCACACAGAAGAAAGAAGAAAGGGAGTGTGCAGGCCTCTTGGAGGAGAGTCAGATGCCAGTCCCTTCCGGCACACAGGCTGGGAAACAAGAAGAGCCAATTCCCCCTCCCCTGCTTTAGGCAACCAGCTGATCCAGAGAAACACAGGCTGCGATGATTGCTATTGAGGTAAAATACAATTTAATGCTTGTAGTGTTTAGTGTTTCACTGACTTTGCAGGTCTAAAGCCAGTAGTCTGATCATCTATTCAGAGGATAACAATATGCAATGTAACATCTTTGGGGGATCTCCTTCTGAACGTGGTAGCCATTGTTAATTCCCTATCACCTTGTTTTGAAGTCCTGTATCATTTTCATTGTTTTACTGGGTTAGGTTTTATTCTGTTTTGTTTTGTTTGATTTTATTATATCTGATGGCATGGACAGCTATTTCAAAGATAACAAGATTTGTTATGGTAGCCATTTTGGATTTACTATTATCTTGTTTTGAAGTCCTTTATTGCATTCATTGTTTTGTTTTTATTGGTTCTATCCTATCCTGTTTTGTTTGATTTTTACTAAGTCTGAAGGTATCTGCAGCTATTTTGAAGACAACAAGAGGCATTATGGTACCCATTGTTGATTTCCTATTGTTTTGAAGTCCTGTGTCACTTACACTGATTTGTTCTGATTGGCTTTATTCTGTTTTATTTTGCTTGGTTTTATTCTCCTTAAAAATAAAACAAAATGAAAAAGAAAGGGAATGTGGATGTGTAGAGATTAATACATGCTCCTGTGCACTGAATGTGGCGTTGGTACATTTAATGGATTTTACACCCTGACAGTTGTGCCCTGAAGAGTGGAAAAGTGATTGTTGATTTCTTGTAGGTGAATTGTTTATCTTTATTGCCCAGGGTATATGAGCAGAATGAAATGGAGAAGAATGAAAATGATGTGTGTGATTGTCTTAGTTACTTTTCTCTCATTGCTGAGACAAATACTCGATGTTCAAATTTAAGGAAGGAAAATTTTATTTAGCTCATAGTTTATGAAGAGTTCAGTCCGTAATCAGCTGGCTCCAAAGCAGGGTGACATGGCAGAGGTGGAACAGTTCATAACAGTGGAAGACAGCAAAAGCAGCAAGAGCAAAAGGGAGCCATGGCAAGCCTCTTTTCCTCCCTTATATTGTATGCTGGCTACCCACCCTGGGATGGGTGTAGCACTCATACCATCTCCGTGCCTTTCTCTTGCACAGGGTCAGGATGTTTACAGTTGAGGACCCTGCTAAGTTGCTTAGTAAACTTCTAAACTTCTCAAACTGACACAGTGAATCAACCATTACAACTCCCTAGGGAATATCCTCTACAGATAAGATGTAGAAATGCTGAGTTACTTAAGCTTCTAAATTTCTCAACTTAATACAATGTATCAACAAATCAATTAGATTGATTTGTTGTTAATTCATTTGATTTCAATAATAAATTATAATACAAAGTGTAACTATGAGAGCCTCAGAATACCTATACAGTACTGTCCTGATAAATTGGCTTAAAAAAGGAAACCTAAGCTGGCTCTAATGTTCCGCTTTTAATTCTCCATATTATGCAACTCTTGTAACTTCAACCTTCATGGTTCTTACTCATCCAACATGGAAGCCTGTATGCTCACAATTTAGCAATATATACTTCAGCTGAGTAATGCAACGCACACCTATAATCCTGGCACTCAAGAGGCTGAGAAAGGAGGATTGCCCCAAGCTCAAGGCCAGCCTGGCCTACATAGTGAGTTCAACGTCAGGCTGAACTACATAGCAAGATCCTGTTAGAAAGGAAGAAAGGAAGGAAGGAAGAAGGAAGGAAGGAAGAAGGAAGGAAGAAAGAAAGCTTTTGTCTAACTCTAAATTCTGTTTTCTTATAGAAAAATGTATCTATAGTAAAAATGTGTCTGTGTATCTTTTTTTTATTTTTCCCCTTGGTACCAGGGATCCAACTCACAACCTCGCCCCTGCCAGGCAGGCACTTACGCCACTGAGCCCTATTTTTTTGAAAAAGGGTCTCACTATACGTTCAGGCTGGCCTTAAACTCACTTTGTAGCCCAGGCTGGTCTCAAACTCACAACGATCCTCCTGCCTCAGCCTCCCAAGTGCTGGGATTAAAGGTGTGCACCATCACGCCCAGTTTGTGTATCATTTAAAAAATATTTTTAAAAATATTTGTTCTCTCCTTTGTACTCCTCCTTCCATTTCTTGGTCCCCTTTCCTTTTGCAAAAGATCTATCTAAAGCCAGTTATAAAGATTAATGAGTCTTATCTGTCTTATAGAAAAGGTCTATATACATACTCACAAGTGAGATAAATCAAACCCACATGTGTAAATACTGTATTGTCTCTTCAGTAAGAAACTGAAAAAGTATATATGATCCAAAATCTACAATAAATATTATGTAAGGGTAAAAAACAGCTCAAAGAGCAAAAGTAATTGGGAAGATAAAAGGGGGAAACAGGGAAGGGAAAAGGAAAAAGATATGAATCTGTATATATGTATATGTAAGATAACTAAAATGAACACACTGCTGAATGTATTAGTTATTGAGAAAGAACAGTTATTACTCATATGATTAGATCAATTTTACATGTCTATATCTGTTAAACAATCATTTTGAAGGTAACGATATGCAATATTGCAACCATTGTCAAGTTTCTATCATCTTGCTTTGTAAACCTATGTTACTGTTGTGCATTTGCTCTAGTCGTTTGTTTGTCTCTTTTGCTTTTTGTCTTTCTTATATGTGTCTTTTTTTCTCTTAAATAAAAATAAATAAATAAATAAAAATAAGAAAAGGCCAATATAAATTCAAGAAGTGCGAAACATGGCTGTCTCAGTCTTTACTGTGATGTGCAGAAGTCCAAAGAAGCCTCTTAAAGTGTTATTAAATTGCTGTGTCATCTCTCAGTCATATCTTTCTGCATCCGATGTCACAGCAGCTTGATTTTTGAGGCCTTTTAGACACCTGTTACCTGTGTCTTATCCTGCGATTGTGCAGTGAAGAATGGTCAGGGTATACCAATTACCAGAGAGCATTTCAGACCAACACCATATCCATGCTCATCCCATTCACTCATTAATTTCTTAGTTACTTATTGAAAGGGATTTCTGTTTTTTTGTGGGGGGGGTATTGGGGATTGAACTCACAATCTCACACTTGCGAGACAGGTGCTTACACTACTGAGCTAAGTCCCCGGCCCTATTTTTTTTTGAGACAGGGTTTCACTATGCAGTTCAGGCTGGCCTTGAACTCACTCTGTAACCCAGGCTAGTCTTGAACTCACAAGGATCCTCCTGCCTCAGCCTCCTGAGTGCTGGGATTAAATCAAAGAAATTTATTTTGTTTTATTTTAAAGAGAATAAAACCAAGCAAAATAAAACAGAATAAAGCCAATCAGAACAAATCAGTGTAAGTGACACAGGACTTCAAAACAATAGGAAATCAACAATGGGTACCATAATGCCTCTTGTTGTCTTCAAAATAGCTGCAGATACCTTCAGACTTAGTAAAAATCAAACAAAACAGAATAGGATAGAACCAATAAAAACAAAACAATGAATGCAATAAAGGACTTCAAAACAAGATAATAGTAAATCCAAAATGGCTACCATAACAAATCTTGTTATCTTTGAAATAGCTGTCCATGCCATCGGATATAATAAAATCAAACAAAACAAAACAGAATAAAACCTAACCCAGTAAAACAATGAAAATGATACAGGACTTCAAAACAAGGTGATAGGGAATTAACAATGGCTACCACATTCAGAAGGAGATCCCCCAAAGATGTTACATTGCATATTGTTATCCTCTGAATAGATGATCAGACTACTGGCTTTAGACCTGCAAAGTCAGTGAAACACTAAACACTACAAGCATTAAATTGTATTTTACCTCAATAGCTATCATCACAGCCTGTGTTTCTCTGGATCAGCTGGTTGCCTAAAGCAGGGGAGGGGGAATTGGCTCTTCTTGTTTCCCAGCCTGTGCACCGGTAGCAGCTGGCATTTGGCTCTCCCCTCAGCGGTCTGCACATATCGCTGATAGCAGCGAAGATTTGCTTCTTGTTGACTTCTTGTTTTCTTCCCACACAGTCCACAAGTGGTGCTGACTCACGGGAAAAGGCTGGCATCTAGTTGTCCCCTCAGCAACCCACACATGGCAATGATTCACCAAAGGAATTTATTTTTAATTACATGGAACTATGTGTCAAAAAAGTTCAGAAAAATACTTATTAGGTTTTTAATAGTAGTTATTTTTGGGGAGGCAAGAGAATGGAATAAATGTGATAATTCACAAGATGGTTCATATTGTACTTTGTACATTTTGTATTTGAATAGTTTACAATTAACATGTTACAACTTACTTTTTGAAGAAAAGTGAAAATGCACTGGTCAAAATAGAGAGGAGTATTAAGTGAATATGGTGGAAAGCATTACTCTGAAATTAAAAAGGATTTTGTTTTACTATTGCTGTCAAGTTTTCAGAAGAACTCTTTTTATTTGACAATCTCTAAAGTAAGTCTTTCAGTTTAGTTCCTATTGAAATCCTACTTCATAAGTCACATTTTAAATAACCTGTTCTTTCCTTAGCTTTCCCGGGCTCAAAGATTTCCTGAATCTTACCAAAATGAGTTGGACAATCTTGTGATGGTCCTATGTGACCACGTGATTTGGAAATACAAGGATGCACTTGAAGAAACAAAAAGAGCAAACCACAGTGTTGCCAGATTTCTTAAGGTACAGTTCTGTGAGACCACAATTCTATGGTGGTGCAAGATACTTGAAATGTTAATTGATTCACATGTCTGTGCTAGGAGGCAGTGAATAACTTTATTATCTTTTCTAATGTGGAGTCTCACTGAAGAAAAACTAAGGTTAGACAAAAGTATGCATTTGAATGTTACCAAATCAAAATACTGCTGTGTATTTTTAAGGAGAAAAATGAAATGTTTGAAAAGATACCTCCTTGTGGTAATATTACTCTCTCTGGCATTTCTGCCCTTGAGATGACATTCTGGATCAGTGCCAGGTGTGATAATGATATCAAATAGCCATTTTGGGAAAACGTCTGGGAATTTGTCTCATTTGTTATATTGCCACTAAACTTTCTTTTATATGATGAAAAGATCAAGTGCTGAACATATAAAAAGAAAATTGTCAATTTAAGTATCAAGCAGTTACTTTCTTAACTGGATTTATATGAAAGTTAGTCATATTTCTTTGGATTATAAGGCAATCATATTGAGTTGAGAAGAAAAAAATGCAAAGTCAAAAAGGTCAACATGCAAAATTATTGAATATCACTTAACAGATAATATCCTTAGGAAGACAATGATTTTCTTCTCTTCTTCCTCTTATCCAACTGTTAACTACTATAACTTTGATGAAACCATTTATTTTTTGTAGACATCACAACATACTAAGTGACTGTGGTAATTTATAAACTAATGTTAATATGAAATTAAGAAACAACCTGAGTTTTCTTGAGTGAACTTTAATCCAAACTAAATTCTTCTTAAAGGTGCTAAAAACTTTTTCAGATTATATGCTAAATTTGTTCTTATCATGAATTTATTTTTTTCTTCAATGCTTTGCCTCTTGTGTTTTTCTTTCTCTTTGTTCCAGTAAAAGAAAAGGATGGTCAGGGATAAAAGGTAAAGGAAAAAAAAAATTACTCTGGTTTTCTATCACATTTTAACACCTGTAGGAATAAAATTTATTGCCATGCAGGTAGTTATTTAAAGTGCTTAGAAGAGTAGTACATTTGGAAAAAAATTATACATAGTGCAGTTTGTAAGCAAAACATGTTTATAGGAATTTCTGCAATGTTCTTTCCTAAATTACAAAGAAAAAAATGAATAAGCCAGTCTTTAGAAAACAGAAAAGATCCTGTATCTTCTACCCTTGGCTTAAATGCTCTGTAATTGTTGAAATGAATGAATTTTCCTTGGTGCTTATTAATACAGAAATTACTGGTGGTGGTGCATAAATTAATATCTCAGATGGGACAATAAAAAATGTCCAGTATTAAATGAAATGGTACCACCAGTGGTTCGGCAGACTCCGTAAGTAAAAAGCACAGATTCACAACAGATAAACAAATACAGTTGATATACGTAGATCAAGTGGATTTCAAACTGAAACTAGCACACGTAATGAGAAGTTTATAAATGGAAAGATTAGTTCAATATATAAAAGTCCGTCATACTCTGTTATATTTAATTCATAATTATAATAGCATTTCTTAACACAGAATACTGAAAAGAAACTTCTTGGAAGACTTATTAAATAAATCATTTGAACTAGATGAGAAAAAAAAGGAAAAGGAAAAGGAAAGTAATTTTTGAAAGGTAAATGTTACCATTTGGCATAGTTTTAAGGAATCGATGAATTTTGAACTTTTAATAGTTTGATATTGCCCATTCCCTGTTTTGGGATAAATTTCTTGCATTCCCCACAGTGCTTATATTTACGTGCTCATATGACTTTTACCTCTTTGATTAATTATACATTAGTAGTCAAATATTGTGATTCAGACTGAGGCAGGAGGATCGTCATGAGTTCGAGAGCAGACTGGGCTAAAAAATGAGTTCAAGGCCAGTCTACACTGCATAGTGAGACCCTGTCTTAAAAAATAGGGCCGGGATTTAGCTCAGTGGCATAAGTGCTTGCCTGGTGAGCACGGAGTTGTGAGTTCGATCCCTGGTACAAAAAAAAAAAAAAATTGTGACTCAATCATCATTAAAATATTGTTGCAGTGTTGTAGTTGTACCAAGAATGTTTTCCAAGAATGAAGAGAACAGAATCTCTGGAAAATGGTGGGGGCATATAAAAGAAAGTCCTGGATTAATAAGTACCTTTCCTCACTCTGCATCATAGTGAAGTAATATTTTCACAGCAATGATGCCAAAAATCTTGTACATTTTTGTGTTAGCTGCTCTGTCCTCGAAGTAGATAGGATCTGAATGGATCCTTCACAACCTATGAGCCTTTTTATATTTTTTGTTACCCAATTGGGTCACAACCCTTACCTGAGCACACCTATTTAGACCCTTTTCTTGTAAGGCACAATAAGCTGATAGCAAAGACAGGTTCATTCTGATTTCTATCTTTCTGCTTAGATACACATATCCTTTTCCCCACTCACCCTACTATCCCCTGCTTTATTTCAACTAGTTCTTGGAAAACATTTGGAAATAATCTAATATAAGGTATGAACTTGGTGTCTTAGTAAATGTATTTAAAAAAAAAAAAGATGGGCAGTGAGTGTCTGGAAAGGGCGAGTCTTCATATCTACTCTATTTGACTTGAGTAGTCTGCACTGTAATAAATGACTGTTTTCTACTGATCTCATCTTCGCAATCGTTGATGCATAAGCTGATGTCTAATATGGGGACAAAGGAAAAGTGTTCATGGGGAAATGGTGGAACTGATGGCTTTGTAAAATACAGAAGGACATGACAAGGGCATTCCTGTGGATCCTTTCAGCAAGCTTGAAATTTCGTAACTCATCCCTGAACCAATTATAGAGTAAATTCTGCCTTACTCTGAGGCTTGGTAAACTAGTTTTTTTTTATTATAACAATAACTTTTTTTAATACAGCTTAGAATATTTGGCCTTTAGCTTATTAATCAAACTGAGAAAAAGTTTAATAGAATATAAGGTATTCTGTAAATCAGGAGTCACCAAAATTTTTCTGTGAATGGCAAAATGCTAAATATTTTCAGTTTTGTGAGCCACGTAGTCTGTCATAATTATTCAACTCTGTTATTGTAACCAAGAAAGAGCCATGAACATTTCACTCTAGAAATATGTGAATGATTGAATACAGCTGTGTTCCAAGAAAACACTTTGTATAAAACAAGTGGTAGGCTGCTTTGGTCCTTGGGCCTTAGTTTACCAAAACCTGCTGTAATTTACTTTCAGTTCATATGCAAGGTTAATGCAAGTTATGTGAAAACAAAAACAAAAAGCCCCCTCCACGAACCTCAGCCCTGTGCAGGAGGGTTACTGCACCTGAGGAAAAGGAGACACAGGACTCATCACACACTTGGTGAAGCTGAACCTGTAGGAGGACTTTTGCAGCGGGAGGGCTGACTCCAATGACCTCGCACCCTAGGAATAACCCCCTTTCTCTCCATCTCTGCCCCTTGGAAAGAGCATGACAAGCTTCCACTTTAGAGGCCTTTTTTCAAATTCAAGAAACCTCAACTTGGCTTTTTTCTCCCCCGCGTAGTCTTTTCCCCATCATCCCTATTCATGGATGCTGGAAACAGGACCTCTTCAAGAACTCAGAGTCTGATCTTCAGAGTAGCCACAGTAATCCCTATCATGTGGCATTTGCCCTAGACTAGCTCAGTGACAGGACTCACCAGCATTTATTCCTTGGAGTCAAAGGGCTTTTACATCTTCACCAAAGATTCCCCAAGGCCCTGTTTCTCCTGCTCTTTCTTGAGAAGTTTCTAGGGCTCAGAGATGTCCTGGGTGATCTTCCTCTTTCTGCACAGTGAGAGTAGGACCCCTTCTCAGCAGGAAGGCGCCAGCAGAGCTTTCCTGGAGAGAGCTCCAAGCTGGGGATATTGCAAGGGTGGCCAGGTTGGAACACCTGCCTACAGGTGCAGAACCTGAGTGGATGACACATCTGCCAGGATTCAGCACTGCAGAGAAGGCACAGGTGCTCATCCCTCACCCACTTACTGCTCTCTGTCTTTCTTCTGAGGCCATGATTATGCCACGGTGTCTACCTCTTCCACTCTTCTGTCGGGAGATGGGAGGAAACATGTCATCCTCCCTACTGAATAAAAAGAACTAAAAATGACTGTAAAAATGAAAATATAAGTGAAGTAATATAGTTACAAAGTAATGAAAAGGTACACTACAAAACTCAAAAGAAAACTTGAAAGTAAAATAAAAACAGAAATCACTTAACAAATAGAAAAGCCTTGTTAGAGAAAATTGCCCTTGCTTCTATACAGGTATATTTCAGTGGGAGAATTTCCACTTGGAATACTATAGCAAGATTTTATATCCAGGGTTTTCTGAGAAAAGAGAATTGTGAGTAAAATTGAGAAGAGAAACAAGAAGTGTAAAACCATTGCAATGCATTATCTTAACTCTCTGAACACGAAAAAGATGCACTGCACACCATATGGTACAGCACCTGAGCGTTCCCAAGTAGAGTGTGCCTCCACACCTGAGAGTGAATGAAATAAAACTGGCATGCCAAGTGGCAAATCCATACAGCAGTCTACCATGGTGCCTCCTCAAAATATTCCGTGAGTAAATATGGTCAGTGCCTCCTAATTTATTTGTTTCCAGTGCACTCTTGACTACTACAGCTTGGTTACAGATAAGATGGCTATTGGTGTTTTGGAGCAAGTGCAGGTGCTCCTTCAAAACTACATACTGTCAAAGATTGTCCTTGCTACAATAAACACAATTTGACAACAGAGGAAGAAAGACAATGGGCAGCTCACTAACAGAAATCTTAGGCTTTTCCTCCCCTTCCTTCATTCTTCAAATTTAAGCATCCTCGGGTGACAAGGAGAGTAGCTACTCTCTTAAAAGGTCCTGTGAAATTAAAGATGCCTTCCAGACCCATCTCAGCACCTCCCATTCCTGCTTAGTGCTGTATGGCAAGCAGTCTTCACTTAAGCAACTGAGGAATCCAATTACTAAAGAGCAATAATGAAATATAACCGAGTAGTTCAGAAACAGACAACTAAAATCTGTACTTCTCTGCATGAAAAGATAAGGGCTATTACATTGCATTGAAAAATTCCAGGTGATGTTTCACACAATTTATACATACAGGTTTGCCACTTTCTGATGTATAAAATACTCTGTCTAGTATTTTAATGAATTGCCGTTTGTGGATGGGTGATTAAGTGTGTTTTAGAGATTTTTAGATACTTATACAGCACATTTAGCTAAATGTGTTAATTTGCTTCAATATATGTAATTATTTTTTCTAAAATCTTCAATGATTCCCTGAGTACAATGTTTGAATTTAGAATTTTATCCTTTTTAGCGCTGTTTTACATTCATGGACCGAGGATTTGTGTTTAGGATAGTTAACAATTACATCAGCATGTTTTCCTCCGGGGAGCTGAAGGTAAGAATCACAGGGCAGAGTGATTATTTGCTAAACTCTGCATTATAAATAAATAAATTGGTCTCTGTTTATATCTTCCTAAATATTAATCTGTTTTCTGTACGGAAAAAATAATATCTATGCCAAGAAGATGCAGCCTTTTAAATGCTCCATCTACTGAGCAAGTCTCCCAAGTCCTTCCCTAATGGAAGCAAGGGAGTGGACGAGAGTGTTTGCATTTCATTTCTATTTTCTGTTGGTGGAAAAGGGAGTGGCTCACTTCAGCTGTAATTTCTATAATCTAGTTTATGCTGGGCTCCTTGGATTTAGCACCGGAAGTCTTGTTTCCTTGGGAACCCTTATTCCTGGGCAAAATGGGCAACCCCTTTTGATTGATCATGCTGCCCAACAGGGGTGTGTGTCAGAGAGATAGCAAAGGAATGCTAGAGCAATAGTTCTCCAAGTGTGATTCTTAAACCAGTGAGGTAAAATCACAGGGCTCCAGATATCTGTCTTAGTGAGACCTTCAGGTGATTCTCAGGCATTCTCAAGTTGAAAACCACCAAGATATGGTATGGCATGTCCTGGAGGAAAAGAAGACTAGAAATAGGCAGATCAAGAATGTTATATCAGAACTCTGTGGGCTACAAACAACAGAATCTGACTCCAACTAGAGCAAAAGGGAGTTTTTGGAAGGATATTGGGCATAAATAGCATTGAAGAAACAGCTGAAGAATGAGGCTTTGAAAAGAGAAGGCACCAGGGCACTTACAGAGCACAGGAGTGACCACAAATGAGGGACCATCTGGCCAGGGTGGTGGTGGTGCTGCTGCTATAATTAATCAACTGGAGCCATTTTCTCCATCTTAATAATCTGCTTTGGGTTGAAATTCCATAAAGGAAGCAGGGGATGGATCTGCTTTGGGTAATACACCTGCCTTTTAAGGAAAAAGACAGGGCCCCTTAATTAATAACTCCCCATTAACATTTCTATTGAGAAAAGGGCAATTCCCCCAGGGGAAGTTATTTAGGTTGGAAAAGAACAGCAGATTTAAAAAACCCAAAAGTAAATAATGATAACCCTAAATCTGTTAGGTCATGCTTAGGAGCCTAAACATTGTTCTGGAGTGGAGAATTGTGTTTGGTTATATGTCATTTGGCTTTGAAAATCCAATTCCCTAAATATTTCTTGAAAGAATGTTCTCTATGTGTGCTCATATCGTACATGACATTTGTAGGCTACCCATTTAGATATAATTTCAGTAGACCTAAATTGCACATTTTTCCAAAGACCAAACGGGATGTTCTTGGTTAAGGGTAATTAACATATATAATTTAATTATGTTCCTATTGACTTTACTGTACAAAAAGTATGATCAAATGCTATCCTTGTTTCAATGGCAAGATTTTGAATTGACTAATGTTGCCACAAAACATAATTCTAAAACATCAGAGTATATGGGAAGTCTTTTATTTTGTGTGCTGATATTAGTGGATATAGTAATGACAATCTTAGTCTTAAAGAATGGTTGTTTAACATGTATGAGAGTAAACTAGAGCTGTTATGAATGTGCTAATTGTTCCTTCTATGGGTCTTCAGAATACATGAGTTAGAGTCCTCATAGACCATGTCCAGGCTTTATTACTTCCACATCTAGACCTTACTGAAAAGACAGACCTTTTGGTAAGGCAGTAAAGAAAAAGCCATTAGATAACATATGCTCAGCCAAGTGACATAGAGAGTTTCCCCCACTATCTTAACTATAGATCTTGCTTTCTGCTTGTAGAATTTGTTTTATGATTTGAGTCAGTTTTTGAAGGAGCTCTGTACATGTGGGACAGCAAGATTTTTCTCATGTCATAACATGTTATGACATAAACTCAAAGAAGCTAAAAACAGCAATCAGGATCTTATCTCATGTGGAAGCCAAATATAGGTAACAAATGGGACCATTTCCTGAGGAGGCTCTGAGCAGTCTTCAAAGACAGAGCCCACTTTGGAGGGGACAAAGCCTTTCAAATATAAAAGTGACTTAGTTGTCACATGAAAATAATTACTTCTTTTAGGGATGAGGTTCAAGTGAATATTTTTTTGTTTGTATCTATTACCTTTCTTGATGTATAAGTAGTAGTCATTCAGTATGCCTCTTTTTCAGACCTTGTGTCAGTATAAATTTGATTTTATTCAAGAAGTGTGTCAACATGAGCACTTTATTCCTTTGTGTCTCCCCATTAGATCAGCAAATATTCCAGGTAAGAAACATTTCCTTGTTTTGCTTAGTGTCTCTCAACTGAATTTTTTTTTTTTTTTTTTTTTTTTTTTTTTTTTTTTTTTTTTTTTTTTTTTTTTTTGGTACTGTTTTCCTGTTTCCTCAATCACAGTTTTATCTGAAGTTATAGCATGGGTGTCAGAGCCAGGTAACCTGGGGAAAATGTAGAAGAAGTTGTTGGCCTGTGTTTGATGAGTACAACTCTATATTCCTTCATTTTTGTCTTTCTCTCTTCATTAAAGAGAAAGCCAACAAAATTTTAAACTGGAATTATATATATATGCATATATAATAGTTAAGGTAGTTATACTACTAATTTATATTAGTTCATTGAAAAGAATGGTTTGTGCTTATATTGTTTGATCAATTTTTCATGCCTATAACTTGTAATCTGAGTACCTACTTGGAAGACAATACGTAATGTATTAACCATTGTTACTCTCCTACTATCTTGTTTTGAAATTTTTACCTTTGTTTTTATTGATTTTTTTCCTCTCTGAAATTAAACATAAATATAAAAGGAGCAAGGCAAAAAAACAAAACAAAACAAAACAGAATTTTATCCTAGAAGCATACTGTCTCGCACCTCACTAGCTCCAGAAGACAGTTTTCATAGATTTTGAGTTACAAAAATTACAGGAAGAAAAAGTTATACTTTTGAGTATAGTTTAATTTAGGATTGTCACTCAATATGAGTAATTTTGTTAAAACAAAGTTACTCTGAATGAGTTGTACAAAGAACACCCCTATATTTTAAGGAAGGGAGAAAGGGAAAGAGGGGAAGATAGAAGAGAAGGAAAGGGAGAGGAGGGGAAGAGAAGGGAGGGAAGGGGAAAGGGAAGGGAAGACAAACATAAATACCTGATACTCTTAAACCGAAGAGAAGAAGAGATTGTATGTGCAGGTAAGAATGGAAGCTTCATTTTTTGTTTGCTATACTTAGTACAGCAGAAATAGTCTACAGGTTATTTTCATTTATTACTTTTGTAAGTTAAAAAATTGCATATGTATATGTGTATATAACATATAGTATGAATATAGCATATACATTATAATATACACAAAAACAGAAAAGTTGTGATAGAGCATTACTCATTTAGACATCAGAAACTCATCAAACATCAAGACACAAAGAAAATACTGAAACAATTTAGGACTTGAAATGCTTCTAAGCAATGTATAAACTATTTAAAAGGCATGATTTGTATATTCATGAAAGTAGAAACTAAGATGATAAAGAACCTCCTTGTAACTATTATAGCTTACACTAATATTTTAGAAGAAAAATTACATTATCAAATCTATAAACATTTTGGCACTTTAATCTTATATATAATCTATGTATATTATCCCATTATTTTCTAATGTATAAAGCACATTCCAAAGAAAAAGAGGTAAACATTGTATATTGGACTATAACACTTTCTGCGTTTTGATGGTTCTGATTTGAATTTGTTTTCTAAATTAGTGCAAAGTCATTACTGGTTAGTTAAACTGGTTAAGATATTCATCAGGACAAACCCTTATTTGGTCATTTTGCTTCTAGTAGCTATCAATCAATAGCTCAGGAAAAGGCCTAATCCATCTTTTCATATGTTGGATACCATAAACAGTGAGTATAAAAATATGTCTCACAGCAGGCAAATTTTTGTTAGAAAAATATGTGCTTATACACAGGGCTAAGAATTAAAATGTTTCTCTTCATGACATTCTTTTTTAGGGAAACAACCAACCTAAAATATTCTTTTTGTTTTGTTTTGTTTTTTTGTTTTTACAGCACCAGGGATTGAACTCACAACCTCACGCCTGCCTGATGGGCGCATAAGCCGCTGAGCCAAACTCCTGGCCTTGGTTTTTTGAGGCAGGGTTGCACTGTGTAGCTCAGGCCGGCCTTGCGCTCACGTTGTAGCCCAAGCCAGCCTCGAACTCACAATGCTCCTCCTACCTCAGCCTCCCAAGTGCTGGGATTAAAGGCGTGCACCACCACGCCAGGCAACCTAAAGTATTCTTGAAAGATGGCAATATTGAGATTTACTTATAATTTAAAGAATGTATTTTAATTTTTCAGTATAAATTATACATAGCTAATGAATATATGTGTGTATCTAAATACACATGTATCTAATCATTTTGTTTATTTATATTAAATCTAGATCCTTTGACACCTTCAGAATCAATTCAAGAGTTACATGCCTCAGGTAAATAATGATTTATGTCATTTACCTAAGCACCAATCATTATCATCTAATGATATCGTTGAGTATAGATATTACAATTTAACAGCTTTCACGTACTAGTGAACAGCCATGTCTGTAATATGTAACCTAAATATTCAAAAAGTTAACTGAACTTTTACCACAGATTATTTAATGTTTCCCTGACTTCAATTGTTTCATATGTTACTAATAGTAAAATTTTTTTAAATTCTCAAAGCATCTGAAAATTTCTTAGTGTAGGCCATAAATAGACTTCCCATATAAAATGCATATTTACTCAATGTAACTACTGGGCATTGTTGAATCCATGTCCTCGCATGTGCTGTGTAAGCCCTCAGCTACTGAGCTACATCCATGCTCTTTTTAACTTCATTTTTACATAGGGTCTTGCTAAGTTGCCCAGACTGGCCTCAAACTCGTGATCCTACTGAATGCATCTCCCAGGAAGCTGTCATTAAAGGAATGTACCCACATTCTATTTTTATAACCAGCGTGATATGATATTTTATTATTAACGATAGCTACCATGCTATACATTTGATCTCCAGAATGTATTCATCTTATAATTGAAAGTTTATACCTTTTAACCAAAATTTCCCAGTTTCTTTCATTCCCTAGCCCCTTCCAATTGGCTTCCTAACTCTCTGCTTCTATGAATTCACCTATCTTGCAGTATTTTTATTTTCATATCTGGCTTGTTTCATTTAGCATCAGTGTCCCCTAGTTTCACCCATGTTGTCGCAAGTGGCAGAAGCTTCCTTCTTTTTTTAAGAATGAATAATACTATATTGTATTTTATTTATCTATTTGTCTACAGAGGGACACTTAGGTTGTTTTCATATACTGACTATTGCAAATAATATTCCAACAAATATTAGGGTCAAGACACTTCTTCAAGATACTGATTTCATTTCAAAAAAACTAAAGATAACAAGTGCTGAGTAGGAGGTGTGGAGAACAGGGAGCCCTTGCACACTGCTGATGGCAATGTGAGCTAGGATGGCCATTGTGGAAAACAGAATGGAGGTTCCACAGAAAATTAATGATAGAACTGTCATAAGACCTAGTAATCCCACTATTTGATACATATCCATCTACAGGGTTTGAAATCAGCATGTCATAGAGACATGCATGTTCCCATGTTTATCGCAACACTATTCTTTTTTTTTGTTTTGTTTTGGGTTTTTTTTTTTTTTTTTTTGCGGCACCAGGGATCAAACTCACAGCCTCACGCCTGACAGACAGGCACTTAAGCCACTGAGCCAAACTCCCGGCCCTATCGCAACACTATTCTAAGCAGCCAAGAAATGGGAACAGCCTAACTGCCCATAGGTGGTGCATCAATAAAGCAAATGTGGTCCACACACAAAATGAAATGCTATTCAGCCATAAAGTATGTAATCTTGCCATTCGTAGCAACATAGATGGAACAGGAGATCATTATGATAAGTTAAATAAGCCAGACATAGAAGACAGGGACCACATGAGTAAAATCATCTGAAATCTAAAAAAAAAAAAATAATAATAATAATAGAATTTGCAAATGGAAAAAGGACCAAGAGATGGAGGGAGAGTTGGAGGGGAGGGGAAGGGGACATACAAAGAATTAAGATGTATTATATACATGTAGCAACTCCCACAAGGAATGTATTCACTATGTACTATGATGATGTACTACTAAAAACAAAAAATTATGAAAAAGAAGTTAAAAATGAGGATTCCCAAAGACCAGGAAAAGTAGGCAAAAGGAGGGATAGGGAATGGTTGACTAGTGGGGATTAAGTTGCAATTAGACAGGAGCAATAAGTTCTATGTGCAAAGTAGGGTGGCTGGAGATAGCAAAAATACACTGTAAATGTTGAGGGGAATAGGAATACTTACCCTGACTTAAACATCATAACGTACATGTGTATCAAAACATTACATGGTACTTCATTAACAATTACATTTTTACATATCAGTTAAAAGAGAAAAAATATTTTTAGAAGATACTGATTTCAATTCCATTAGGTAGACAGCCAGAGGGTACATCACTGGATAATATGATAGTTCTGTTTTAAATTATCTAAGGGAGCTCCTGACTATTTTCTGTAATGACCGGATCCATCTATAAGCCCTCCAACAGGGTACAAAGATTCCCTTTTCTCCGCTCCTCCTTACACTTGTTATCCTTCCTACACTTGTTTGACTTCAGATCATAGACATCCGACCAGGAATGAGATGATAGCTCATTGTAATTTTGATTTTCACTTCTCTAATTATTAGTGATAGTGATCACTTTTTGCATATTTCCATTGGTCATTTTTCTGTCTTCTTCAGAAAAAAGTCTACTCAGATCCTTTGCCCATTTTTTTAGCCTAATTTGTTGTTGTTATTGTTTTGTTTTTGCTATTCAGGTGTATGAGTTCTTTATTTGTTTTGGGTATCAGCCCCCCACCAGATACATGATTTGCATGTATTTTTATACCATCTGTTTGTTGCCTTTTCATTTTGTTGATCATTTCCTTTGTGTTCCAGAAACTTATTGATTTGACATAGTTTTGCCTGTTCATTTTGTCTTGTGTTGCCTGTGTTTTGGGAGTGATGTTTATAAAGTCACTGCCAATACCAACATTGCCCCTAGTGCTTGTGCTACTGTTAACAGTTACACTTATGAAGCCCATCAAACAATTCTGAATAAATCCATTGCTACTGGAAATTATAACAGCTTTTCTGCATAATTTCAACTCCCATGTTTTATAGCCCCCTTTGGATTTCTTCTGTGTCTCTCTCTCTTGTTGCTTCCTCACTTCCTTCCTGATAAACCAGCCTGTCCTGATTTTACTTCCACTACTCAATTCCTGCAATCCCAGTCGTTCACCATCTCTTTCCTGTTCCCTATTCTGTATCATGTAGCTCTCTCTCCTCTCCCTACTCTCTAATTCATTATACCCTGCAATCATCTTATTAAGTAAGTAAAACACAAGTCTAATGAGGTCACTGGCCTCAAAGCCCTTAGTGTTTTAATCTTTCCTACAGAAGTATAAATGGCAACAGGACATAAATTACAGTGGGGGAATTTGTACTCAAGTTTTTCCATCATCTAACGCCACCCTATCCATCAAGCCTCAATTCCTCCCACTCCTTTTGGGATGACTGTGCTTACTGACCCCCAATTTCCTGTCCTATATCCACTGCTTCTATCTGCTGCCTCAAATATTTGTACCCCCAAGTCTTAAGCATCCTTACAGGCCCAGCTCAGCATATCCCTTTCTATAACACCTGCCAATTCCTACAGACAGGATATGTGATTTCAACTCCTATAATACTGTAAAAATATCATCTTTTTGGAGCATAACAGTTGGCATGGCATATTCCTTTGTATTTGCTCTTGTTTCTGTACACAGAACATTCCCTTATCTTACTAAACGCTCCCAGAGGATATAGGATACATCTTTAGGAATATTGTCTTATTGAACCCTGTTTACTGGTGGAAGGGGTTAAAAGCAAATCCTTACTATTTATAAAATGACTGTGTTCTTGCTGATAACAATGATATCTTTTCTTTCCTCTCAAAGATATGCCTGAATATTCTGTCACGAATGAATTTTGCCGCAAACATTTTTTAATTGGAATTTTGCTCCGAGAAGTCGGCTTTGCCCTGCAGGAAGACCAAGATATCAGGCACTTAGCCTTAGCTGTCCTAAAAAATCTAATGGCTAAGCATTCATTTGATGATCGATACAGAGAAGCAGTAAGTGGCCTTCCTTTCTTCCCTCCCTAGACACTGTTTAATGGCTCTCTGCATTAAATGCATATCAAACCTACAAGCCTATTGATTTTTATGTGACTCATTTCTTTGGCCACCTTTTCACCTAGAGAAAGCAGGCCCAGATAGCGAGTTTATACATGCCCCTATATGGCATGCTTCTGGACAATATGCCAAGGATTTACCTGAAGGACCTGTATCCTTTTACAGTCAATACATCTAATCAGGTAAGTTTGCATAACATTTCAAATTTCTATCTTAACAATGAATTTATTCATCTATATTTACACCCTGCATAGCCATTTCTTCCCACCTGTGAGATCCTCACATCAGTGTCATTGTTTCCAGATTGGCCACTGTAGGCTTCCACTTGGTCTCTCTTTTTAGCGTTGTATTTTCATATTCCCCCACTGTCTGCATTTCCTTCTCATTCTTTCCAGTTTTTAGAGCTCCTGTGTTGTCTTCATGGCCCTACCCTCAGTATATTTCTTTCCCTGGCCAATGTCTGCATTGTCTTTATGCCCTGTGGTATCAGTATGGGCAAGTACCTCATTTGTAGTCAGGGCTCAAATGTGGACTGTTACAATCATTCCTTCACTGAGCCATCGTGCTGACTGCCCAGCAGCCTACATAAAATCCATTGCTTATGTCACATCCCGGATGATTACCATCCTGTTAAGTCCAGTAACAATGGAAAACATAACCACCCCGAAGTTTAGGCCAGGCCCCTGAAAATTTTTTGATAGAGTACCTCATTCAGTTCCTAGCAGAATCAGTTGCTATGTGACTCTTGTTCAGTCATCCAGCCTCTTTAAGCTTCTGTTTTCTTATTTGTAAAATATGATGAAATATCTACATCATAAGATCCTTATGAGGATAAACTGTGTAACAGAAAACATTTGTCATGCATCCTGGCATATAAGAACAATTTGCCTGGCATATAACAACTATCTATAATCTAGTCCCTGGTGATAGTAATATGCATAAGCTAACTCAGGACAATGCTTATATATAATCTATATTGTATCCCATAACTGTATTAGTAATTATCTCCATCATTTAGTCCACATCTCAAAGATTATTTCTACTACACTATTAAAAAATCATATAAGAAAATCAAATTGTGATTAAGAGTATCATTTTGACTATATTCACTTTCATTGCCTACTCTGGCAGAAAATTTTTGCTGGAATATAAAAGATGAAATCAAATGTCATCTAATTGAAAGTGTAATGAAGAAGGCATATGTGGGTTGACAATTTGAAACATTCTGCTTGCCATAAATCTCCTCTGCACTTTGAATACAGGGGTCTAGAGATGACCTGAGCACCAATGGAGGATTTCAAATCCAGACATCTATGAAACATGCAACTTCTGTGGATACGTCATTTTCTAAAGATGTTTTAAATTCCATAGCAGGTACTTGAAAGCACTTGTGTTTAACATTCATCTGTGTTTACATTGTAGATCATTGTGCTTTTTACCCAATCCATAATTCATATGCATAATATATTTGGCAAAGTCTGCTACATCAATACAACCAGACTTTTTACATATTTCTTTGAATGCCATCCAGTGATTGCACTTGTACTAAGTGTCCATCTTTGCTTGGCTTAAGAAGCAATCTGCTCAGATGTTATCAAATTACTTCATTCTAGAAAGAGCCTTTAAGTCTTCATTACATGCAGCCTTTTAAATATAATAGCTTTTCAGCTTTAAAGATTATTTTTATGAACTATTTTTGAAATGGCATTTTAATTTCTCATAAACTGTTAAAAGTTGAAAGCTCCTTCCCCAAAATTATCTTTATGAGCTTTTACTAAGGCATTTTTAAAAGGCACTTTAAGAGATCAAAAGAACACACTTACTTTGTTTGTTTCCATTTATAATGGTTCAGATTTTCCTATGTCCTTAAAGACCACTGTAATAACCCTAGAAATGTCACATATCTTTAATGCCAATCCTGTGCTCTACTTTGAGACACTTTCACAACATGGTAACCACTTCACCAATCATAACCACCTTTTTGGGTTCATTGTTTTAGTTTTTTCTTTTCTGTACCCATACATCTCATTGTCATACATGTGCTGTGGCTTGTGTTTGCAGCATTTTCATCAATAGCTATTTCTACAGTAAACCATGCTGATTCCAGAGCATCTTTAGCAAGTCTTGACTCCAATCCAAGTACCAACGAGAAGAGCAGTGAGAAGACTGACAACTGTGAAAAGGTACAACTTTAATCCCAAGTGGGTGGCTCACCATGATGACAAGCCAGAAAGCTCTTATTTGAACTGTCTTTGTTGGTTCTTTAATTCCTAGATCCCAAGACCTTTGTCTTTGATTGGGTCAACTCTTCGATTTGACAAGTTAGATCAAGCAGAAACCAGGAGTCTTCTAATGTGCTTCCTTCACATTATGAAAACAATTTCAGATGGTAAAGAGAACTCTTTCAAATCACATTAAGAAAAGAAAAAGAGAAAGCTGTGCATTCCAGAGGCCCTCATGCTGTGTGGTGTTTTCTTCTAGAGACTCTGATCGCCTACTGGCAGAGAGCACCCAGTCCTGAGGTGTCTGACTTCTTCAGCATTTTGGAGTAAGCCACAGAGTTGATTAGATAACACACTGATATGGAACCTTCAAAATAGCTCACTGTCCCACCTTTCATTCCAAGAGCCTTTATAGTAAATTATTTATCAGTAGTAATAGTTAAAGAAAATTTAATGTTTTTCTTTCAATACACTTAGGCAACAGTTATGTGTAAGTAAAAGGGTATAAATAATTAGACGGTGACCTTTTTCCCTTTCCTTTCTAGTGTTTGTCTTCAAAATTTCAGATACCTAGGAAAACGCAATATAATAAGGTAATAATCTTAAACTCCCATAGGTTAATGTGATGTTTAAAAAAGTGTAATGATGTGTATTAATGCATCAGGTTAGATTTATAAATACATATCATGAATTGTAAAATGCAAATAAGAATTGTTGAGTTCACATTATATACAGAAGTTTGAAGAGTGCCATTTATACATATTTTATATATATATATATATATATATATACACACATACATACATAATATCTGTAGTCATCATTTTCTCATGAGAGACAAAAGAAAAACCTACACAACCCCAGTTTCCTACCTGCAGAAGAAACTGTAATTTTACTTTTCACTATATCATAGAACATGAAATATTTCATTGTCCAATCATTGCTTTGTCAGTTGTCATTCTGGTTTTCTATGTAAATTATAGATGCTACGCTATGATGAAAACTTGTTTCCCTTGCAGAAAAATTGCTGCTGCATTTAAATTTGTGCAGTCTACGCAGAACAATGGAACTCTTAAAGGATCCAATACTTCCTGTCAGACGTCAGGTCTCTTGTCACAATGGTAATGTCACATTTGCTTGATATATGAAATTGCTCATGTGTGTACATATGTGTATATGCTTGCATAGGAAAATGAATACATAGACATGTGCACAGACAGATATATATAGAATATATATAGATAGAATAAAATGTTTCAAACCAAATGGAGAATTCAAGAAGCTCTCTACTTATCTGAATGAATTTCATAGATATTTTCTTTTCTGCCCCACTAGTTTACAAAACCAGAGTTAAGAACTATGCCTCATTTATGTGCACGTAGAGTACAATGCCTTGAATAGAATGAATGTTAATGAGAATTTCAATTTAATTGAACCTGAGAGATGCACATAATTTAAGTAAGTGCCTCATTTAATTCTTGCTAATCTCCTAGTGACAAAGCAAAATTTGTGATCATGTCTGCCTATTCTTTTTGGTAATTATACTGGTTTCGGAAATTTTCTTAAAGCTGAAATTATTTCTTAAAAGATCGAAAAAGGAAGCATGAATGGCTCCATCTGCTTCTCTTAGATTTCCTAGTCATTGATCCAACTTTCCATGTATAAATGACCTGCAGTCATCTTCATTAGCCTCTCCAATGGGAAACATTTGCCCCAAAATTCCACCTCAAAGCTCCTCTGAGTCTAATAAATAACTGTTTGCTACAATTTTCTCTGGTTGATTTATTCTCCTCATAGTATTAGAATAATACATAAGATAATATTTTAGAAAGTTTTAGAGGAAAGTATGAAAGTGGTATATAGTCAATAAATCATAGAATAAAATTTGCTTCCATCTCTGAAGACCTCTTGAAATTTCCTTTGAGTGCCTTTGAGTAAATTTTTAAAATGTACTGAGTACATTTTGCAAATGGTATTAGGACAGAGGGCAGTAAAGAATTGCTTTCCTTGTTTACTAATAGTGGTAATCCACCTGAGGTCACAGCAGATGTCTGATGGGGCTGAATTTTAAGCATCCCTGAAATGTCTGGACAGGTGCACCTGCTGCCCTTCATCTCCTAAAAACTAGGATTTTTTTTTCCACAAGTGCCAGACTGAAGTAGACTCAAAACGAGTCCAGAAGTTTCAAGTTCCCTAGTTCAGAATTCATTCCTCCTTGGAGTTTTAGGAACAAGCCACACTTCCTGGGTTACTGAAACCCAAGGTCAGATTTCCTAGGTTTTGACCCATCCAGAACCTTTGATTCTGCCCAAACCAAAACTCCATGAATAATGTGAGAAAGAGAAAACCATAGTGTCTCTTTCAGGTTTGACTATCAAGGGAATCTCCCATTGCCTGCTTTCCTCCAAGAAGTGCTAGTATGAGTGATTTGTATGACAGCAAATATCCCAAGACTCAACAACCTTTTCCTTAGCCAAATCATAAAGGCAGAAACAGAAAGTATTCTATTCCACGAAGACACTGGATAATTTTCCCATTGGAAGTGCTACAGGACATTAAATGAAAGGTATTGTCACTGTCCTTGGAGATAAACTGGAGGGATAAAGGACCCTCAAATACCACAGCAACCACATGTCAGTTCCCATGGACGTGACCCAAATCAAATACAAGGACATAACAAAACAAGGGTTGTTTTAGATCAGATTCTGTATCTTCCTTCTTTAAAAACAATTTGATGTATCCAAGCTTCACAATATTATACTTTCTAATGCCTAGTTTTGCACCTACTGGTTGATCTGCTACTAGCCCATTCAACATCATGATTTCATTTGATTTCACCAAATAATATCAAAAGTACTTGCCCAGAGTTGAATTAACTGTCAGTTATTCTATGTATTATCCTTCCAAATACTATTTTGGCTTAAATAACTTTCCCCAAAAGTATTTGAAAGTCACTTTCATCATGATGCTTACAGTGAATACTTTAAAAAAAACAAAAACTCTGTTCAAATTATTTTTTTTATGTTAAATTCACTCTAGGATATGTTTTTTTCTTATTTAAGTGAAGAAAAAAAGACATATATAACAAACACAACGAGCAAAAGAGACAAACGAACGACTAGAGTAAATGCACAATAACATTGTAGGTTTACAAAACAAGATGATAGAAACTTGACAATGGCTGCAATATTGCGTATTGTTATCTTTAAAATGGTTACTTACATTAACAGATATAGACATGTAAAATTGACCTAATCATATGAGTATTAATCGTTCTTTCTCAATAACGAATACATTCAGCAGTGTGTTCGTTTTAGTTATCTTACATATACATATATACAGATTTATATCTTTTCCTTTTCCCTTTTCTCCTTCCCCCTTTTCCTTTCCCAATTACTTTTGCTCATCAAGCTGTTTTTTACCCTTACATAGTATTTATTATAGATTTTGGATCATATATACTTTTTCCATTTCTTACACTAGGGAGACAATACGGTATTTACACATGTGGGTTTGATTTATCTCACTTATGAATATGATCTCAAGTAATGACCATCTACTTATAAAAGTCTCAATGCAATCTTTCTTAATAGCTGAGTAGTACTCCATTGTATAAAAATACCACATCTTTTTTATCCATTCTTTGACTGATGGGCACTTGGGTTGTTTCCAAGATCTGGCTATTACAAATTGGGTTGCTATAAACATGGGTGCACAGATATCACTGTGGTATGATGTTTTCAATTCTTCTGGGAAAATGCCCAGAAGTG
>RJWM01022208.1:0-34831 GCA_004363535.1 Dasyprocta punctata | reverse complement strand
CTAGCAGTATAACCTATCTTAACTATATATATATTCCTTCTTCCTTCCTCCCTTTCTCCTTTCCATGATCCAGTTTCTCTTTCCTTTGGAACAGTCTTCCCATTTTACAATATCAGTTTGGATCTTATTTACTCTTTCAGCTTGGCACATTTTAAATATACATAGTGATAACAGTCATCATAGAAGATTTGTATCTGTCCTTGATATATCGATTCTTTTCTTCCAGTTTCCCTCCCCTCCCTTCAACCCCTCCTTTTCTCATTTACTAAAGCTTTGTTTTCACTTTTTCCCCTCTTCTCTCATTCTTTTTGTTTTCCCTTCTTTCCTTTCCCCCTTCCTCCTCCCTAGTTCCCCTTTTCACTTGGACATTTTCTTACTATTTCACAATATCTATTATATATTCTGGTACTTATTTACACCTTTGGTTTCTCACATCAGAGAAACTGAGATATTTCCACATGTGAGTCCAGTTTATTTCATTTCAGAGTACGGTCTCAAGGTTGCATCCATTTACCTAGAAATGTCTCAAGCTCATCCTTCTTTATAGCTCAGTAGTGGAAGTGTTGAGCTTTACAGTCCAAACCTTTTCCTACTTTACTGAATTCTAGATGGCAGTGATGGAAGGAAAATGATTCCTTCCTTCAGAAAAATAAATGCCTAGTGGGGAAACAGGAGAGAGGCGTAAAAAGTGAATATCGGAGTCACAGTATGATGTGTGTGCTTTAATCCCAGGTGACAGTGGAGCACAGGAAATAACAAGGCCAGTTCTGCCTGGTGACACCAGGAAGGACTTCAAAGAGAAGGCAGATTTTGAGTGAGAATGGAATGATGAAAAGGATTTTACTTTATGGACAAGCACCCAAGGGGTGCTTTGGATCTATGAAAGGGAAGACTAGGGACATATTATCAGGAGGAGGGGTGATGCATCCCCTCCCAATGTGGCAAAGAGAGAAAAGTCAGAAATAATGAAAATGACGTTATTAAGCCAAGTTGTATTCCTGTTTCTAGTGGACATTCATTAGATACCTGCATAGAGATACCAGGTGGTTACGCTAAATTAGTGCCTGACCCTTAAAAGAGAAATGTAAATGATTGCTAAGGAAGGTGGTGAGTAAACCTGTCCACATGAACTTGGTATTTTCTGTACGTTTTCTTCCTCTACTCTCCACTGCATAACCTTTGAATTAGAAGATTTGTGGTGCTAACCCAAGACACTGTTTGTTTTTATGTATTTATTTGATTACATAATTTTGTTTCTAGAAATACATGACAGTATTTATTCACTGCATGCAACTAAAGTTGCAAGTTGGAATATGTTTTGGAATATGTTTTAAAATATTAGCAAAAGCATCAAAGAACTCTAATCTGTTCTGCTGTGTGATCCTTTTTCTCTTGGGACAAAGATGTCTGGAGTCCCTGTGCAGTGGATGCAAAGCTAATCTCCGTGCATCCTCTTTTCATTCCTTCCTAGACTCTGTGCTTAGCTTTAGATTTCTTCTCTCATAGATTCTTTAGAAACTTGACTCATGCAGAATCACATGGAAACCAAAATGCCATCGAGATGAAAAGGAGGTCATCACCTTTAAATCAAAACTAAACACTCTGAAACACAGAATAATGAGAAATCCAAAGTCATGAAACCCTTGCTCTCTGACAATAGAAAGGAAGCTATTGGAAATGGAATGGTTCTAACGCACTTCACTGTGACTGTCCAGACGATATCCACAGGTGACTCTATATAAGTCATTCCCTCTGCCAGATGAAGTCACCATGGAATTCTGTGGCAGTGGGAGAGACAGCCCTAGAGAGCTATCTACTCCCTGTGCATGAGGCACTTCAGGAGGGATAGGAAGGGAGAAGACCATCTGTTCAACAAAAAAGAAAATTAAAGTGAGGGCAGCAAGAGATGGGCATTCTTGTTCTCTTAGGCATGTGTACACGGGATATGCAATCTATTTTTACCTGAAGAATCTATAAAGGAAATCAGATGGATTTAAATAGACTTCAGAAATTCTGCTGCAAAAGTCTTGAACCATGTGCTTTTTCAGAGTAATGCTAATACTAAAAAGTACTGTGTAGATGTTTCATCCTAACCTCCATGACCACCACCAAGTTGGAAGAAAAGTATCAGAAAGGGAATACAAGATATTTAAAAATTGTGAATATTGCTACTTGTTCTCTTAGCGAGTTTTGAAAGGCAGTTACATCTTTTAACCACAGAAGACAACCTGCATGAAATTATAATCTAGAAATATCACATTTCTTGAGCACATTCTGTGGGTTAAAGATGACAAAAACAAAAACAAACAAACAAACAAACAAAAAAAAAACAGGGTCAGGCTCAATTGGCAATATACTAGCTTTAAGAGGCAATGGATCCTTTAAAGGGTGTTTGGGTCACAGAGTTGTGTCCTCAAGAAAGAATTAGTGCAATTTCCACAGAGTGAGCTACCAGGAGAATTGGTTGTTATAAAGTGTCCCCTCCCCTTTGTCCCTCTTCTTTTTCACACATGCCCACTTCTCTTCCTCTTTCCACCAGGAGTTGATGCTACATGAGGCCGTTACCACAAGCAGCTGCCTGACTTTGGACTTCTCCACTTCTGGAAACACCAGACTGATTAAATTTCTTTCCTCTATACATTACACAATTGCAACTTTTTCTATAGAACAGAAAATTCACAAGACTACGTTATAAGCATAATTGCTCAATTTAAAAATCCTTTGTACATAGCTATAAATTAGAAAAGTCAGAAAATCAATTTTTTAGCTGTATAAAATTTGAAGATATGATTTGTAATTCTTTGAATGAAGAAAAGGATATAAAACAAGTAAGAAAAAAGTGCTTACAGTAACTTTATTCATTGTGGCCCTAAATTAAGAGACATCCAGGTGTCCATCAACCATGCAAATAACAGATTATGTGCATGGTATAACAGAACATAGTGGGGTGGGAGGGGATAAATATGAGTTTCAATAAATGTATAAATATCACAAGCATAATGTTGACTAAAAGGAGCTAAACACAAATGTTTGCAGTTAGGACAGTGAGTACTGTAGGGGACATTATTTGTTTACCTCGAAAAGGGGAGGAAAAACCATTTAAGACTCTGAAAATATTCTACAGTTTGATCTGAGTGGTGTTTATGAGTGTGCTCATTTGAGCAGGCTGAATATAGAGATGTATGCAGTGTACAACAGTGTAGAACATGTATTTATTAATCTCATTTAGAAATCTTAAAATACGACAACTATATCCCAATCACCCATGTCTGTGTTACAAACCAACTCCAAACTTAGAGATTTGAAAAAACAATTTATTGTCATCTTCCATGAGTCTGTGGGGTGAATGGGTCCAGCTGGCCCGGTTTCGCTTGGGGTCGCTCATGTGAGTGTAGTCATTTAGTCACTGGGGCTGAGGACATCTGAAGGCTTAACCAGACTGAACTTCCAAGAAGACGTCTTCCTGAACTTGCCTGGGGTCTCACCTGGAATGGCCTGAGAGGATGTAGACCAGATCTCCTCACACAGGTCTCTAGTGTGAATTAGGAGGGGTTTCTGCACAGCATGATGAGCCTCTGCATAGTCATAATTATGACATGGTAGTTGGATTTTCTAAAAGTGAGGACTCAAGTAACCCCTGTGGAGTGTACAAATCTACTGTGTCCCAGCCTGGAAGACGCACAGCATCATCCCATCACCTTCTAGCCCATTCAGACTCAAGAAAAGAGCTGTCATGGGAAGGTCAGTCCTGGAAGTCACATTTCATCAGGTAGCATCTTTGAAGGTTAAAATCAAACCATGCTATGGTCATGTGAGTCTTTTTGACACAGTTTTGTAAGATACTCTCTTTCATTAAGAATAGTATTTGTTGGGCTTGGGATTTAGCTCAGTGTTTCAAGTGCTTGCTTGGTAAGTGCAAGGTTGTGAGTTAGATCCCAGGTACCAAAGGAAAGCAACAACAACAAAAAAAGGTATTTGTTTAATATTTTTCTACCTTTCTATGTTTGCACAGAAACATAAAAATGTAGATGTCCACAGGAATCAAGGTGATGTTTTGATACATGAATATATTGTTTAATAATAAACTCAGTTTAAACGTATCTATTTCCTCAAACATTTATCATTTCTTTATGGTGGAAATGTTCAAACTTCTTCCCTTTACCTTTTGACATATAGAGTAGTTATCCTTTATGATGGATATGCACCTTAAAGTGGAATTGCCAGAGCATATGGTAATTCTGTTTTTGGGGAGTTTTTTTGGGTGGGGAACCCCCATTGTGGTTTTCATAGTGACTGAACTAATTAACACTCTCACCCACAGTGTGCCAGGGTCCTCTTTCTACACGTTGTCACCAGCATTTTTTAACTTTGTCTTTTGGGCAATCAGCACTCATTGTGATATGGGTTTGCATTTTGCAGATTAGTCTTTTTAAGTTAGGTATTATAAAGGAGAATATAATGTATTTTTTATTTATGCTTATAATTTGTAGAACTAGAAATTCCATCTATTTTGCTAAGTACATTACTATAGAGAATTCTACAGTAGGTGATTGATAATATATTCGAATTTCTTTCTTTTAGTTTTGTTGTTGTTCTTTATTGTTCTCATTTAAATTTCTGAAACTGTTTGTCTGGTTCTTCAGCTTTTGCATTTCTTTCCTTGGTATTTTTCTCATTTCATTACTTTGCATTCCAGAAATAGAAGTCTATTTTTTATTTCCTTGATGATTAACCATGAAATTTCAACATGTTAAGAAAATCTGCTATTCATCTTATCTTCACTTTCTTCTGCAGCATACACTAACTAGGGAAAAAATAATATCTTCAAACCCTTCTGAGCTTCCAATATTATGAATAACAGGAATTTCAAATCCAAATATAATAACTAGAAGTATCATAGTTTTACTAATATCTAGTTAAAATTACTTCCCTACGTATTTGCCATGATCTATAATTTTTCTGACTTACATGCAAAATACCTCCAAAAGTCTCACACTTGGAGGTAGGGCCTGGTAGAAATGAGCAGACCTCTGTGGTCAACTTGTAAGGGCATATTCTCATTCCTGGATCCTCCCCACCTTCTCTGCTTCCTGTCAAACACGCAACGAGCAGCTTTCCTCCACCCTGCTTTTTCTACCATGCACTTGGCCAAGTGTGGACTGACCTCACTGAAAATATGAGCCAAAATAAAACTCTCTTCAGGTTGCAGGTTTCAGCTATTTTGCCCCAGTGATTGGAAAGTGGCTAAGACATGTTATTGGTACTAAAAGTGGGGTCATTTCTGTCACTCTATCTGATCATGTGCTTTAAAAGCCTTTGGAACTAGTTTTTGGGAGGAATTTGGAAAAATCGGGAGATGCTGGCTAGAGAAGCCCTAAACTGCTGCAAACTGAGCCTGGTGGGAGACTCTGGGCACAGCTCAGATGAGCATGTTAATAGCAGTGCAGACAGTACAGATCAACTTTAGGACATTTCACTTGGGAACAAGGCTCTATTTGCAGTTGGACTAGAGCCCATGTGTGTTACACAATGGCAGAAAATTTGCCTTCATTTTGCCCATAGCCTGAGACTTGGCAGGAGACCAAGATTAAGGGCAGTGAACTAAATACTCCGGAGAAAGCATTTCAAAATAGCCCAGTATTTGGGCTGACAGATGGATACTACTGGTTGCTTTTAGCAATATCTACAATGAAAAGCAGGAATAAGAATCAAATGAAAAATTTGCAACTTTGTCTGAAAGGAAGCATCTGCAAAGTTGGGGCCATGAGAGAGCCTGGTTGCTAAAATAATTAATATTAAAAAGAATCCAAGTATTTTTCATGAGGACAATCGGAAAAATATTTGAAGGCTTCTTAAGAACCAGTCAAATCTCCCTCTTCCCAGGCTTACGAGTGTGAAATCTATAGTTTTCATTGGAGAAGAGAGCTTGAGGTTTCAGTGCTCAAGACGGGCTCCCTAGGGAATGGTTTCTGGTGATTTTTTGCAATGCTTAGCCACCAGATACTCACAGGCATCTGAAACCATGATTGAAAGGGGGTTGGTTATTCCTTGAGCTGGCAGATGACTTGGTGTGGTCTGTATTATGCTCATTAACAGACACACAAGACACAAGAGTTATGTGATCGTGCAGCCTGTTTGAACTATTTAACATTTTTCGATATATTTTTAGAGACTCAGAGTTAAGACTCTTCCCTCAGTCTCTAAGGAGACTTTGCACTTGGACTTTTCAGCAAGGCTAGAACTGACAAATTTGACTGTTCTTAAACATTGGCTAAACACATTGGCTAAACACATTTTGCACTATGAAGTAGACATGAGCCTTTCAAGGGCCCCGTGGTGGAATTATATGGTTGAGGTCCAAAATGCCACTCTATCTTAGTTACTTTTCGCATTACTGAGACAAAATATCCAACATCCAAAGTTAAAGAGGCAAAGGATTATTGCAGCTCACAGTTTGTAGAGATTTTAGTTTATGATAGACTGGTTCCAAGGCAGGGTCACATGGCAGAGGGACATCCCAGAACTGGCAGAAGGCAGCAGGAGATAAGCAGCAGCGAGTGCCTGCAGCAACCCTCTTTGTGTCCCTTGTATTCCTTCCTGGCTACTTGACTTGGGGCGGGGTAGCACTCACACCCAAGATGGGGGTCTCTTAATTTCAACAACATACATACCCTTAATCCCAGCATCACACACCCTAGATCCAGGCACCTCCAAAAATTCCCACCTATGACCACATCACACTTTGGGGGACCATCTGTATTATAAGCCATAATGCTCCCTAAAGTCTACTATTTGGAGATAGGTCCTTTTTGGAGGGATAGGATCATTGAGGTTTTGACTTAGAAGAGTTTATTTTTGTCCCGAGCTCTTCTATTCTCTCTCTCTCTCTCTCTCTCTCTCTCTCTCTCCCTCTCTCTGTCTCATTCCTAGCCATCATATAGTGAATAACTTTCCTCCACCATTTCATTCTGCAATGTGCTTCTGCTTGAAAGCCAGAATAGGCTGACTCCACTGAAATTGGAAGCAAAAATAAATTTCTACCTCCTCACTTAAAAGCTGCAAGTGTCAGATACTTGTCCAAGCCTTGGGAACAAGACCAAAAAAAAAAAACAAACTCTCATTTTCCTTCTACAAATGTTTAGTCTATAGTTATTCAAGCTTAAAGCAGAAAGAGGATGAATCATGTTTTGCCTCTGTCTGTCAAACATAATCCTTTGCCTCATTGTTTTAACTGCTTGTTGCAGATATATCCTAAGCAAAGATGGAGAAACTTATTAGAGGGTATCAAACTCCAACAAGGCTGTGACTTTTCTTGTGTCACAGTCCTGTGATTACAGGGCTACGACTATAACTTCTATTTCCTTTCCAAATGAAAGGAGTGATTCAACAAGGTCAAATAGAGGAGGGACCTCATTTGGAGCTACTCAGAGAAATTCAACTAAAACACAGATAATCAGAAGAAAGGGAAGGCATATACACCATGTTACTAAAATTAATCTGACATACGAGACTACTAGACTGAACCAAACATAGATAAAAGACTTAATAAAACATTGAACCAACCTTCATGGTTACCTGAGGATCACCAGATGAGGACGACTGCATGCCATTCTTGGGACCTTAAAAACAGAGAGAAAAAAAATGATGCACTAAAATAGTTTGACTAAATCAAGCCATACATGATAGACTTGGAATATAAGGTCCCCTGCCCCTTCTGCCTTCCTCCAAATAGAAGACACTACAGCGACCTGAATCTTCCAATCAGGTCCCATCTCCAAATAACATGGTCATCTATAAATTCATTGAAGGACTAACTAACTCATTGATGAATAAAGAATTCTCATGATCAAATGACTTTAAAAGATTGACCTTTGAAAATGAGAATTTTGGCAGACAGTTTATATTGAAACCATAACAGAAAGTGACACTGAAACATTCTCGAATATGAAGAATGATAGTATGTACTGGCTATTGACAAGATGTAGACTTGGACTAACCTGTAATCTATAGGGCAGCACTAATAGTGTCACAAAACTTGTGTCGAGTAAGGTGAGATCAGAAGTTAAACCCATTATAAGCACTAAGTATAAAAATTTATTACAGGAATCAGATTTGACAGAATTTGGGGAAAAGGTAGGTGAATAAAGTTCCAAAAACTGTAGTTAGAAAAACATTCTAGGTAGTTTTGGTAAAGTAAGATGAATGAGATTCTGTGTTGGGTCAGGTAAATCCATGCCCTGATGGACAGTGAAGGGAGGTTGTACAGGAATCCGGGAAAGACTGATGGTGACTCTTTATGCCTACTGCTTTGTGCGTTCTCCAGAAAGGATCTCATGATGACGAGAATCTGTTCGTCTGTGGGGCTGGCAGTGGTGTGGACATCAGGATGTAGAGCAGAAAAGGCACCAGTAGAAACTCACAGGCACTTTTGATCATATTCTTTCTCTAAATTTTGAACCAGTGGTAACTTGGGATCAATGATACCATGTAACTTTCCCTTTGAAATCTGTTTAATTCCTACCCTGCGATCAGCAGAAACCCAGAATAATACCAGTGAAGAAATTTTCAGAAACCTATTTTGTACTTAGTTAAATTGATATCATTGTAAAACATCTATGAATATACCTGACAGTGACTCTCAAAAGGAATAGGATATTTTCTTCTCAGTCATGGAGCTTCCAGCCACTTTTTCCTAGCTAAGAGGGCATTCATAGCAAGTTGTACAGTTATGGAGTGATGTGGCCTTTTATTGGAGCCCAAAACACAACAAGGAATACAAATGCAGCCACAGGAGCTACAAAACCCTTCACCAGATATGTTAACAGTGTGATACTTATATTTGTATGACAAAAACTATGTCGCTACAGTACAAACAAATTGGATGGCTCAGGCCTCAATCATAACTTTTTTGGCTTTCCATAACAGAGAAGTAGAGATACTCATTAGATAAAATCACAAAGAAGATGATGTTATAAAACTGAAAGCCTTTTGCAGCTGTTAATAGATTTTCAAAACTGATTTATTGGAATTATTAATGCATGTTCAAAGCAGAATAAATACACCAAAACTCCTTGAATATATTTCCACAGGCCGATAATTAATTTGACCTCCATTACAGTAAAAGAATTATAAGTAAATTATTGCTATTACATCCTATACAAAAAGACATGCAAGATAAAGAAATAAATAGATAATTTTTCATATTCAGACCATTGTGAGGGCTTTGTCCTAAGGTAAATACTTTACTCGGAAGGTGAACAAGTGTCTGCATGATGACTATGAGGAAATAGTGACCCTCCTTCCTAATCTCTGACATACACCTTGTTGACACGTATACTACTGTGAACTTGTAGTTTTACTAAAAAGCAGCAGTGAGTTGCCTTCATGTGATTACCTTGACAGTACTGCAAAGAAGCTAAGAATGGAGCTTGATACCATTCTATCCAAACATATGTCACCTGTTCTACATAAGAAACACACATTTCATTGGCCTAAATCTCAGTAAATCCTCTATAGATTTGAACTTGGACTGGGAAGTCTCTGAGGCCTCCTCAAGCAATGTTTTTTGATAGGAAGTTGAATGGATATTGCATCACTGGTAAGGCCATATTAGGCCACCAGGGGGCAGAATAGAGCACACCCAGGAAGATAAACTCAATCTTGGAAGAATCTGGTAGTCAGAGCATGGCCTGAAGTCTGCTCAGAGAAGGTTGTGTGAGGCCTGCACTGAAGATGCTGATACTTCTGTTGTTTCTGGGGCCAAGTACGAGTCTTATTACATGATTGGGTGTTTGTGTCTGTGTCTGTGTGTGCGTGTGTGTGTGTGTGTGTGTGTATCTGTGTCTGTGTGTATGTGCACCTGTGCATTAAGGTGAGTGTAGAGACACAGCCATCATGGGTGATTTGTTCAATCAAAGTGAGAGGGATGATAGCACTGTCTAAGGTATAAAGGCTGAGAGCCCCCAGTCAGGGGAAGTAAGGACAATGAGGCTAGGGAGGATGAGGTGATGGTACAAAAGGGGAAGAAATGGGTTTTTCAAGGAGCTGATAAGAAAGTGACAGAAACGCTGAGTTTTATGAGGTTCTGTCTGACCCACTTTCAGACTGACTGTGTTCCTGCTGGCTTCTTTGGTCCCTCTGTCCTCTGTTTCAGCAGGTTCTGGGCTTGGGGCTCTCGTCCTTCAAGACCCAAGCAGGGCCATCTGTAAGAGTGGATCATCCGTGGAAATCGAATGTCGCTGTGTGGATTTTCAGGCTACAGTGGTGGTTTGGTATCGTCAGACCCCGAAACAGGGCCTCACGCCGATGGCGACTTCTAATCCGGGCTCCAGGGCCACCTATGAAAAGGGTTTTAATGACACCAAGTTTCCCATCAGCCACCCAACAGGAACACGTTCAACCCTGAGGGTGAATGCCACCCGTCCTGAAGACAGCAGCTTCTACTTCTGTGGTGCTAGTGACACAGCACTCGATAGAAATCAGAGAGCGAGGCAAGAACATTTGCAGCAGCCTGTTCTGTGGAAGGAAAACCACAACTTCTCTGGTTGACAGGAGAGAGCGAAAGACAGTCAGAGGCAGAAAGCAGGGGAGGGGTGGACAGGGAGAAAGGGGAGATAAAAGAGAGAAGAAAAAGAAGAGAGAATATGAGAATCTATCTGTGAAATAGGGAAGAAGGATACTGTCTGAGACATAGAAAAATGGGAATAGGATTGGGACTATAAAGAGGACAACTGAAAGGAAAATGTCCCTGATGGTTGTAAACCTTGCACTCTGTGCTCAATCAGCCATATTCTAGTCATGCATTCTGTAATAAATCTACCTATGATCCTGTCGTGAGCTCTGAAGAAAATTGCACATGTTACTGTGTGTTTCCTAGGGCAAACTTTGGCAGCTGTTGTGATATTCTTACAAACTGTTGCAAATTATCTTTTATTTTATTTTTTACTGTATTACAGTTTGTTGTACAAATGCTGTACAATCTCTCCTTTGCACTGTTGAATGAGTTGGATGTGCTTCAATTTGTGACCACCAAGAATAATGGTACTGTAACTGAACCTTTTTCTTACAAGCTTTATGTTCTTTTCTGCATCCTAAGAATTTTTAACTACTCCTTGACTTGACAACAATATTCAGCAGCTAGACCTTGGATATAGAGAATCAGGTGGCGGGTGAGCAGAGAAAGTCACTGTGGAAGAGTCTTATGTCTGGCTGCACATGGTTCTTCTTGACTGATGAATGGGAGAGAGAAGCCCTGGAACTCATGAGTGATACTCTGTGCCCAAGCACGGAGCACACCTAAAGCAGCCCTGGAGAAGTGCCGTGAGCTGGTCTTGACAATGGGATCAGAGGATGGGGAGCAGAGGGAGCCTATAAAGTAAGTAGTCTTTAGACAATGTGGCTCCTCTGAAGATCTAGAAATTTCTATTAGAAACCTGGTAATAATGAGAGCAGGGAAGGTAGATCTTTGTAAAAGGTCTTTCCTAAGAGAAAGGAAAAATTTTGTATTGACCATAATTTTTATACTCCCAATAAAAATGTAGCATAAATTTATTAGATGAAGACTCTGTTTCCAGGAGGAGATGAGTTGAAAGAGAACCCCATAGGTACACATAGACATGTTGTCAAGGCCTATCTGACATTTAATTGTGAGTGGAGGAGGTGATGGAGATGTTTGAAAAGTCATTACTTTTTACTCAATAAATAACCAGAGACTGACAGAACACAAGTCTGTAAACTGTAAAAAACTCAAGGAGTAGTTAAAAATTCTTAGGATGCTGAAAAGTATATAAAGCATGTAAGAAAAAATGTTCAGTTGCAGTAGCACTGTTTTTGCAACAGAGATTGAACTCACAACCTCAAGCTGCCAGACAGACACTTAAGTTGCTGAGCCAAACTCCCAGCCCTTGCAGCACTGTTTTTGATGGTCACAAATTGAAACACATCCAACTCACTCAACAGTGCAAAGGAGAGATTGTACTGCATTTGTGTAACCAGACATAATGCAGTAAAAAAAAAAATCAAAGATAATTCGCAGCAACTTGTAAGAATATCACAAACATAACATTGAACAGAAAATGGTAACCACAAGTGAGTATTATTGTATGAAGTAAGAACTTTGGTTACCATGGGAGACATACTTGACTCCCTGTCGTGGGGAGTGAGGATTTTAGAACTCTGAAAATGCTCTCTCTGTCTTGATCTGGGTGGTAGTGATATGAGTGTGTTCATCTGGAAGATTCATTGCCCTGAACATTTAACACCTTTGCAGTGTGTTACAGGTAATTTACATCTAACCAAGAAAATTTAGATTGCAGTGACAACTATATCCCAATCTTCTCTCGCTGTATAGCAAACTACAGTAACAATTTATTATCTGCCTAGGTTCTATGGAATGAATGGGCCCAGCTTTGCAGTTCTCATTTGGGAACTTTCACATGGTTATAATCAAGTAGTCACTCAGGCTGGCACATCTGAAGGCTAAGGAATACTGGGCATCTAAGACGGTATCTACATGCACATGTCTGGCCCTCACCTAGGTGAGTGCCACCTCTCCCCTGGCAGCTTTTCAGTGGGATCAATGGAGCTCTTTACTGCATGGTGGCCTTGGGGTAGTCACAGTTACACCATGGTAGTTGGATTTCCTAGGAGCAAGTATTCAGTTGATCAAAGTGGCATCTAAAGAATAGTATGGCTGAGTGTGGAGGACACTGTGTTCTATTTGGCTCAGTTTTGAGAAGAACACTCATGGGAATGTCAGGGCCAGAGACTGTATTACCTCAGGTGGTATCTTTGAAAATTGGGTGTCTCTCTATGGTAATTTATGTCCTTGGCTGTACTTGGTAAGGTGTTCCCATTTTTAAAAAAGCATTTGTATCTCAGATTCTCTTTCCTTTTGAATAGTGTTTTCCCATGTCACAATATATATTCTATATTTTGAATCTTAGTTTCCTCTTTCAGCCTCTCACACTAGGGAAATACGAGGGAAAAGAAAAATATATATATATATATACAAGATAAGTAAGATAGCTATACTACTAATTTCTTCTAGTTCCTTTAAAAGAAAGGTTTGCGCTAATATTGTTTGGACAGTTTTTCATGCCTATGTCTTGTACTCTCAGTAACTACTCTGAAGATATCAATACATAATTTATTAACCATTGCTACTCTCCTATTGTTATGAAATTTTGTTTTTAGCTCTTTAAAATAAAAAAGCTGTAATCTAATGTTTTTTTTTCTGTCTTTCTACAGTTATCCTTCATTTTCCATATTTGTTTTCAATGAAATTTATTTTTAGTGGGTGTAAAAAAGAATACATAGCAATTGTATAAATTAATATCAAGGTGATAGATCATTGTATTGATTTGCATTTCCCTGATGATTAATGCCATTATTCTTTTGGTGGATATTTTGTATATTGATGTATAATGCATTTTGCATTCAACTGCAATATTTATACAATTGGAAGTCAGTTTATTTTTAAATTTATTACTGTAGAGTTTTCTATGGTATGTGATTACTACCATTTGGGGGTTTATTTAATGTTACTTTGTGCATTTATTTTTTCTGGTTTTTCTCCCCTCTTATGTTGAAATTATTTCAACTGATTTTTTTCTCATTTTGCTCTTTTTCCCTTTAGAAATATAAAATCTACTTTTATTTCTTAGATAATTAACCATGAAACTTCATCATGTTGACAAATCCCTGGGATGAGTTTCACCTTCACCCTTCTTCTGCAGCAAAAATGAGTTTGAGAGCAAAAAGCAGCTATGCTTCCTGCCTGTTTTCCTGGTCTCCAGTATTGTGGAAAGTCAGAATTTTAGATCCAATTAGAATGAATAGAAGTATCCTTGTTTGCCACGGTCCAGCCGGGCTAGGTCCACAGAGTCCCCGAAGGTGGGCTGAGCGTAGGCACGTGGAGAACAGACACATAAACAGCTCAGAGACTGCGTGAATCTGCTTTGTTTATTGTTTCTACTATTACTACTGCTAGTACTACTACCTTGTAAGTTCTAACAGAATAATTTGTACTTTTTTTCTGGCAAGGGTTGAAAGTTTAGATAACAAGAATGAGATCAACAGGTGTTTCTATCGTTACATGGTTTTTATGGTTACATGATTCGTCAGCATACATGGTTTGTCAGCATAGGCAGAAAGTTTATATTTAGTTAAAGACCTTGAAGCGTGTTTTGGCTACTAATAGATCACTGATAGGTTTTAAATTAGTTGAATCAAGTTTTTACATTTACCTTTGGGAAAAAATCTCAATAATTGTTTTAAAATATCAACTTGACTTAGGGAGGTCTAATGTACTATAGGGGGTCGAATTGTTCTAAATGCTCTTTTGTGATAGCCTAGCTAAAAGCCTGCAAAGCACAAGACCATATTCAGCCATGATTTAGTCCCCCTATTCCCTTGCGATGTTCTCATAGCTGTAAGGATGTGTTATTTACTTCATCTCTCTTAAAAGACAAAACATAGTAGCATGTTGGTCTCTCTGTATGGAGGTTCCCAGGCAGCCCCAGCCAGCTGGTTATTATTATTATCATTAAAGGCTCTCAAACTTTTACTCTGGCCTTGGCCTATCGGTCTGAGTCTGTATCAGACCATTACACCATTAATTGTAGAAAAACATTTTATTAACTATCCTTTTGTTCTTAAGGAGTCTGTACTTTGTTTACTGATTTTGTGCATGGGAAAGAAAGAAGAGAAATTTTCCAAACTGGATTAGAGCACAAGTTAATACAACAGTTCCCAAGAAACTTTAACCCATTCCCACAAAGCCAACTTTTATGCTTTGGCCTTTTCTTAGAAAATGTCCTCCTTCCATGTTTGGACTTTGTCAGTAGAACATGAATCTATCTCTCTTTCCATGTTTGGACTTTGTCAGCAGAACATGGGTCTATCTTTCCTTCCATGTTTGCACTTTTTCAACAGAACATGGCTAGGAAAGGACGCGGCAATTGTTTTACTAATATTAATGAGAATATTTTCCCTACATATTTGCTATCATCTACCCTCATCGTTTTCCTCGTACAAATCATCAGCATCTATTTACTTGAAAATCTTTATACTTACTAGGAGAAGGATCCTTGTTGTACTGCCTTTGCACAATTCAATATAACTTTTTCCTACGCACCCTTGATTTCTGTAGAATGCAGTGAGGGATGATCAGAACCCAATACCAGGGCTTTTCCTGTACCACAACCTGGTGACTTGTATTAGTCTCCTTCCCAAGCAGTCCTAAGCATAGTCAAGTGCCCAAGACACCAATAAAATTCATTATTTTTATAAAAAGAAAGAAAGCTGTGTTGCACTTGTCTCAAAAATGACAAATTAGCCAGGCGTGGTGGCTCACGCCTTTAATCCCAGCACTCGGGAGGCTGAGGTAGGCGGAGCGTTGTGAGTTCGAGGCTGGCCGGCTTGGGCTACAATGCGGCACAAGGCCGGCCTGAGCTACATAGTGCGACCCTGCCTCAAAAAAACCAGGGCCGGGAGTTTGGCTCAGTGGCTTAAGCGCCAGCCCTGGCAGGCGCGAAGCTGTGAGTTCAATCCCCGGTGCCGCAAAAAAAAAAAAAAAAAAAAAAAGACAAATTATAGCATGGATTGGCTACTGACAAAATGGGTGGGCATATGGGTGTCATTGTCAATAGTGATATGAAGTTATGTTAGTAAAGTTTTAATCCAGGGTGAAAACAATTATGAACATTAAGGAATAGAAATGTATAATAGGAATCAGGCTTACCATAATCTGGGGAGAAGCTAGATAAATAAATGTCCAAAAATAAAACTAGCAAAACATTCTAAGTAGCTCTGTGGGGTGAAGGTGGGTGACCAGGAGTCTTGAGCTGGGTTAGCGCTGAGCTATGTATGTCCATCTGGGCTTTAGAGGGACTGCGAAGAGGGCAGATGCAGGCAGCCAGGGAAGGTCTCTGGATTTTTTTTCTCCGGAACGCATCTGGTGGTGGCAAGGATTCTGCCATATTTTGATGAGTCAAGTCTTAATCCCAAATATGGAAGTTAGCCACCCCCAGAAACACAGAGGAAACATTAAGTCAAGTCACAACCACGAGGCTGCTGAATACATAATATGTTTGGGGAAAACCTGGTGAGGTCTTTTGGAATTGCTATACGTTTCCAAGATTGATTCATTAAATCAGCAATCGCAAAATGTTCACATCATACTGAATTTACTACACTTCCTAGAGCCTATTTCCATTGGCCAATACTTAGTAACAACACTCTTATAGTAATACGATTTGAAGGAAATCATTCTTCAAACCTATTTGGCAAAAAGACACACAAGGAAAATAGATAAATATTTATAGAAATTTTTAAATTTAGCCCACTGGTATGTGAAGAAATTGACATGAAATAATCATGCGATAACTATCTCCTTGAGAAGTTGAGGAAGTTATCTCCATGATTATGAGACAACATAGGCCTTCCACTGTGGGCACTGATGATGCATATGGCACTGCCAACTGTAGTCCCAATGACTGATAACTGTGATTGCTCTGACCTGATGACATTGAGGACAAGGCTTGAAAAACTAAGAATGGATTCTAATGACTTTTACTGCCTAAAACATTCTCTTATTGATAAGAATCTCATTAAAATCATCTAATGCTCTCAATTTTGGTGTTATCTTCCATACGTTCACAAGTTACATTGGGAAGTCACCTTGAGAGTGGTAGACTTTGATAGGGAGAGGAATAGATTTTGCATCATTGGTAAGGGCCACCACCAGAGGGCAGATTTGAGTACCCAGGATTATGAGATTCTCTCTGCATCCTTCAGAGAAAAGACTGAAAGAATAGAGCGCCCCGTAACCTTGCCTCGGAAAGAGTGAAGAGTGGACAACACTGAAGATGCTGATGCTTCTGTTGCTTCTGGGGCCAAGTATGGGCCTTATTACAGCTGGGAGCTTGGGCATGTCAGTGTGTGTGTGCGAGCATGCGTGCATGTGTGTCTTTGCTTATGTGTTGAACAGAGTCAAGTAGTAGCCAGCTCTTGTGGGCTGACTATGCTAATTGCAGTGAGCAGGAGCATCCAGGCTGTCTAACGTGCAAAGAGTGAAATCCCACTCAGGGGAGGTGGGGGTTACCATCCTAGGGAGTTTGAGAAGATGACTGTGAAAAATGAAAATGTACATTGGGTTTTCTAGGAGCTGGGAGAAGGGTAACAGAAATATGTTTTGGGGGGTTTGCCTAACACAGGTCATGTCTGACTGTGGTCCGGCTAGCCACATTTATCCCTCTGTTCTCCGTTTCAGCAGATTCTGTTCTTGGGGCTCTCGTCCTTCCACACCCAAGCAGGGCCATCTGTAAGAGTGGATCCGCTGTGAAGATTGAATGTCGTTATGTGGGCTTGCAGGCCTCAACAGGGTTTTGGTATTGTCAGTTCCAAAAACAGAGCTTTGTGCTGATAGCAACTTCTACTGTGAATTCCACAGTCTCAAATGAACAGGGTTTTATCAAGGACAAGTTTTCCATCAACCACCCAAACCTAACATATTCAACTCTGACGGTGACCACCACCCATCCTGAAGACAGCAGCTTCTACTTCTGTGCTGGTAGTGACACAGCAGTTGGTAGAAATCAGAGAGCTGGACAAGAACGTTTGCAGCAGCCTTTTCTGCAGAAGGAAGTAGGGGAGGAAAACCACAGCTTCTCTGGTTGACAGAGGGGGGAGGGAAGAGAATAAGGAAAAGGGGTGAGAGGGATAGAAAAAGACAAAATGAATGTGAGTGTGGGGTAAAAAGGAGATATCTTATCTGAGCTGTAGAAGAATGGGAATTGCTTCAGGTCTATACAGGGAGCAAACTGACGTAGAAAGAACCCTGACAATTTGGGTTTTTGCACTGAATGTGCAACATGCAAGTCATGTATTCTGGACATATCTACATATGATCATATGGGGTTAGTGTGAAGACCCTTCTATAAATTGTGGTGTCTTGTCTATGGTAAGCTGTGGCATTGAGCTCTGCAGCAATATTCACCCTGTCTTATAACAATGCTTGACCTTCATGATTTGGAAAATCATGGGACAGCCAAGTGAGAGAGTCACTGATGGACAAGTTTGTTGACAGGTAATGTGGGGGTTTGGCTGATGAGGGTGAGACAATCCCTGGGCCACAGGAGGGGCCTCCTGTATAGTCAGGCACAGGGCACACTTGAAACTCCTCTAGAGAAGGTGTTGAGGGCTGCTCTTAACAAAACTGTGAAGAGGGTGAAGTGGGAAGGGAGCCTGCATTGTAGACCTCAGACAACACTGTTTGTCTGCTGACTAGAAAGTTCTGTCAAGCTAGAAGGTAAGTGGAACAGGGGATGTAGGTACTTAGAAAATTTCTTTCTTAACAGAAAGCAAAAAACTTACTTTGACCATAAATCTGCATGATCCAAGGAAAATGAGCAAAGACTTTAACAAACAATTATGAGAAGAAACAGGTATTTTTAACAAATAAGTGAAGAGATGGGATGAAAGAGAGCAACATAGCTATAAGTATAAATATTGTCAAAGTCAGTCTTGCATATTAACATGAAAGATGAAAATGTTTCCAAAGTCACTGGTATGTTTTGGAAAAAATAATAACGGATTGAGGAGCAATACCCGTGTGTCATGAACCACAAGTTAGGAGCAATCTAATCCTATGTGTATGAGAACAAAAAGGAAAGAAAACACAAATAGATGAAAAGATTAGAAGGGATGAATGTTATTGAAAAAGGAGGCTAAAGAGCTTTTGGTAGTGAGAACTTAGGGGTAGAAGTCTCTCAACTTCTATTGTCCCCAAGTATAAACCCATCAGAGTCATCCATAGCAGCCAATCTGCCAAGCAGTGGTCTGGGCCTTTGTGGATCCTTTGGCAACAGAAAGCAGATGCTTAGACACCAAGTGTGAAGGTGGCGCATGCTGATAAGACCTCGCCCTTGACCAAAGTGGGGCTTCACAAAACCAGAATGGGACTATTTAAAAAGTAAATTTAGGAAAATCAAAATTTTAGCAAGTTAATTGAACAGACAATAATTCATAATCTGTCCAGGGCCATTCAAAAAATGGCTTGGGTTCCACTAAAGGCTTAGCAGGAGGAAATTTTATAAGGTGTTCTTAGAACATGACAAAGAAAATCTTTCACTAGTGAAAATAGTCTAATTGGTATTCTCTGATCTGTTAATTTTAGGTTTTGCTTTCTTAGGCTTTGACCTGATCTAGGTTTTGGTTTGCTTATATAACAAGTTAGCACGTGAGAGCCCCTAACATCTAATGGTTTCTGAACTAATTATTCTAACAAGTCTGATTGAGCAACAGACATGGAACCATATTATATTTACATGATCACTATACCCCTTTGTTACTTCTGATTATGTCACCTAGGTTTAGTCACTATGTTCATTGTCACTGAAATTGAGAACCCAGAACTGTAGCCTCCTGCTCTGCCAGAATTTTTAGCCTAGAGAAGCTTGTAAGACAGTTTTGATACATTCCCTAGCCTCCTTCCAATACCATAGAAAAGGTCAGAGCTTTATGCTCATGAATGATGTTTCTCTTTCCCCTGAATACTTTCCACCAAAATAAGCTGGACTTAATTAAGTGGGGCCAGGGATAATGAAAGGAAGAGAATTTAAGAAAGATGAAAAGGCCAGTGAGGAGAGAAATCTATGAACTTAGTGAATAGAATGAAATTAGCAGTGATCCAGGAACAGAATGGGGGTGGGATGAGGACAATATGAGGTCAAGAGAGGAAGAAAGACATCAGACCACTTATGGCCTGTCTTGGTTACTGTTTTCTCATTGTGGAGACAAAATACTTGATGCCCAACATGAAGGAAAGAAAGGTTTATTTCCTATCATTTTGGGAGGTTTCAGTGCATATTCAGTTGGCTCCAGGCAGGGTGGCATGGTGGGACAACTGTTCATGGCCATCGCAATCAGCAAACGCGAACCGAGCCAAAGAGCAGAGACAACACTTAGTGTAAAATTCATTAAAATCATTGCAACCATACCTTAGCTGAGATGGGAGAGGACAAAAGAAAACTGGAACAAATATAAGCCATTTTTTGTTCCAATTTTCTCTCCAGTAATGTTGGTCTTCACTTCCCTGTCTTTTAATGTGTGTCTAAATATCACCTCTGGCCAGTACAAAGCCAGGAAATGGAACGGTGATTTGAGTCAGGGAAAGATAAGTAAAGAAAGAAAAGGCAAGAAAGAGTGAAGAAAGAAGAAAAAATTAATGTTCAGGTACATTTCAGAACCTAATAATGATGAATGTGCTTATCTTGAAAGACCTTCTACTCCCTTGTGCACCCCACAAACATACACTAAGCCAAGTGGTGTGTGTAGTGAAGGACAAATGACCTAACATTTCAACTGGGACACGTGAGTAATTTTCAAAAAGGTAGGAGCCACTGGGAGTGGTGATTGCACAGGAACACCTGCCTCACAAGACGTCCCTGTGAGGTATCACTGGTGATCTGCTATAGAAAGTGCCCTGCCCGGCCCAGCCTCCAAGGTCACATTCAGGCCCATGTCTGCCAGGGCACCAGAAACCTCTGCTGTGTGATCATCTGGCTCCTGGGGCCGGATAATCTCTGAGCTAATGAATCAGCATCACTGGGCTTTATGTCTGTCTCTGAAGAGGTTCCAAAAATATAACTTCTGGGCCTTTAGGTTCCCTAAAGATTTTCTGATGACTATTGACACTTACATGAAAATAGTAATTGTATTACATGGTAAAAAGTAAAATTCATGTGAAGTTTTAATAGATTAAAAGGGACTTCAAAGACTCTTGACCTCTCTGCAAGGTTCCTGTTTATAAGGCACCCATTCTTCTGTCATTACAGCTGTGTCTCATCAACCTCTTCTGCTTGCAGGTCTCACCCAGATTCTAAGATATCTGGTCAGGAGGAGAGGCCCCAAGAGGTGATCCTGAGCTGCAGCCCAGAGAAAGACACTTCTGTGACTCGTTTCAGCAGCTCCTGGAGGAAGGGTTGAAATTCCTTGTCTGTCTCCGGGAACAACAGGTCCTAGATGACTCAGGAATGCCAAGCATATGGTTTTCTTTTCCTTTTCCTTTACCTTTTCCTTTTTCTTTATTTTTTCTTTTTCTTTTTCTCCTCTCTCTTTCTTCTTTCTCTCTCTCTCTCTCTCTCTCTCTCTCTCTCTCTCTCTCTCTCTCTCTCTCTCTCTCCCTCTCTCTTTCTTTTGAGATAGGGTCTCAGTATGTAGTCCAGGCTGTTTTTTAATTCACTATGTAGCCCAAGCTAATCTCAAACGCTCAGACTTAGAGCAATCCTCCTGCCTCAGGCTCCAAGTGCTGAGACTTCAGGTGTGAACCACCATGCCTGGAAAACAAGCAGTTTTCTGCTAAATTTCCCAAACAAGGACCCAAGGTCCTGAAGATCAAGCTAGCAGAGTTGGGAGGCCCGGCAGTGTACTTCTGTGCCAGCTCCACGTCACATCAACGCAGAGCCACATCCTGAGAGTGCACAGACATCCCCAGGCCCTGATCCACGAGCAATAATGGTTCAACAGGGAGATACTTGTCTGCATAATTCACAAATGCACTGCAAGGCATTTTCAGATTGGGGACAAACATCGTGGAGGACTGTGACTATCCTGGGATATCCTAGTCTGTACTTAAGAATTCATTAGGAAAATATGAGGATGCTTTTCAAAAAGTGGACATTATTTGTTAGGATAAACACTTATTGACCACATAGCTCTTCTTTGTTTTATTCTGTGTGATGTAGTCTACATTTCATTCCTTATATACATAATTTCATTAGACATCGAAGATGGTTAAGAGAAGAAAGTGTTTTCTAGTTTTTCACTATGAGAAAATATAGTTCCAGGATTTATTTTTTCTTTCAGGAAGGAAGGAAGCAAAAAAAGGCAGGGAGGGAGGGAAGAAGGGTGTGTGGGAGAGAGAGACAGTATTTGCATTCACGTTTGTCTATGGAAACAAGCTGTGCTGTCACACCACCATGCTGCCTGGATGCTTTCTGCCATAATCCTCAGTTCGGTCCTTGCCCAGTGCCTTACACAGGTGTGGGTGGAGGCCAGGATGAAGGATTGTTGCTACAAAGGTAGTGGGTATATAAACATTTGTTTTTACTTTAGGAGGAAAACCTGGTCTACAGATAATGGTGCCATTAGAATGTGTCATTGTAATGGTTTTGTTTTGTTTAGTTTTGTTTGTTTGTTTGTTTGAGACAAGGTCTCTCTGAGTAGTTCAGACTGGCCTTGAAACTCAATATGTGGTCCAGGCTGCCTTGTGTGGTGATTCTACTGATTCAGCCTCCTAAGTGCTGGGATTATAGGGGTACACCACTATGCCTGGTGTTATTCGGTATTATTTTTATCTTCGCTCTACAAATACTCAGCACCTGTAGATAAAGAGTTTAACATCACTTGCTTTGGATGAAGTGGCTTTTTATTATCAAAGACAGAGAGGACAAAGTCATTTGAAATACTTCAAATACTGTAATGGGTTCAGTCTCTCCTCTCAGCATGGAGGGGACAATTTGGTGATACACTTCAGTTTGACTTTTGGTTTTCTGAAATGATTTCAGGTGGTTCTGCCTCTGCCTCAGCCACCTGGAGTGGGGAGAACAAGTCAGCCAGGAAGACAAAAGAAGGATGTGGGGCAAGGAACTGAGGCTGGAGAGATGCTATACCAGGCAAAAGAAACCCTGAGTCCCACCTGGACAGGAGGGCAGAGAAGAGGATTTCAAAGGTAAACCACTTAAAGTACCAGGGGTATGCTTCTGAGGGACAATAATTCAAAGTGGCTGCTTCTCAGAGAAGAGAGAAAAACAAATGCAAGAGGAAGAATGTGGATCTTCTGGCAATCGGTTAAAGGAGAGAAAAAGAAAAAGGGGGAAATTAAAAATCTTGCAAAGCAAACAAAGCTTGCAATTGAAAAGGGCTCAAATCATTCCCACCATGAAAACCCAACTATCTGGTCTTTGCCAGAGTGCTGATAAATAAGTCTGTCACATAAATGGATGTACCAAAACACACACAGAGAGAGAGAGAGAGAGAGAGAGAGAGAGAGAGACAGAGACAGAGACAGAGACAGAGAGAGAGGGAGGGAGAAAGTGAAATCTACAGATTGAAGCAAAATTTCACATCTCAAAAATAAAGCAAACACAAGTTAGGAGAAAATGTAAATCCACACTTCAGATAAAGTCAAACACAGGCAAGTAAGTCTCCTATTGCCAGAAGTTCAAAAACTAAGAACAGAAGTTGTGCAGACTGGAACAACTGAAAAAAGTGGTTGTACTCAAGAAAGAAATGGTGAAAGATGATAAAATTATTCTACATGAAAAGAATTAAAGGAAAGATGCAGAAGGCAGCACACTGAAATAAAAACTTAATAAAAGGTATTAAAGAAAGACAAGGGAAGCTAGAGAATGGAAAGGACTGAAAGTAGGAAAAGCAGGCAGGGAGGAAATGGTGTAGAAGGGAGGCCAAGACCTTGGCATGAACGACATGCCTCTGGAGGTCAGCTTTGAGGTCCTCTGGGCCTCAGTTCCCACGCCAACATGCCAGACCCTGGAGCCGCTCTTCCCAGAGAGACGATGACACTAAAAATGAAATGTGTGTTAGTGCTGCTAATCAAAGCATTACAGGAAGTGGAAAGGTGAAAATCAAGGCAGCAATAGAGTGTCTCAGTTACTTTTCTCTTGTTGCTGGAATAAAATACGTGACAACCAAAATTATGGAAAGAAAGGTCTATTTAGCATACAGTTTGTAGAGGTTTCAGTCCATAATCAACTGGCTCCAAAACAGGGTGGCATGGCACAGGGGCAACAGTTCAAGGTGGCAGAAGACACCAAAAGCAGCAAGAGTAAAATGGGGAGAAAACAAGCCTCTTTTCCTCCTTTATATTCTAAGCAGGCTACCACCTCCTAGGGTGGGTATAGCAGTCATACCATCTTTCTGCACTCATCTTGCACAGAATGAGGATGTTTACAAAGTCAAGATCTTGGCTCCCTGCTGAGTCACTCAATTAAACTTCTAAACTTCTCAAGTTGACACAATGTGTCAACCATGATAGGGAGTGAGCCCAGCCCTCAGCCCAGAGAGCCCAGAACAAATGGCAGGTGGCAGATGTTAGGGCAGGAGGAGGAGTTCCTGCTCCCTGGCCTGCCTCCTCTTCTGAAAAATTGGGGAACCCTCTATAGTATCTACCTCCCAACGAGATCCTCAGTGCAAGCCAGGGGGAACCCCAGAGCCACGCATCTTCCAGTCTTCCTCTTCCAACAAGAGAGCCAAAGGGCCCCATTCCCACTATGAGCAACCAGATGCTTTCCTGGGTAACCCTTTGTCTACTTGGAGCAGGTGAGTCCTAGGTTCAGGAGGCAACTTCCTGCCCCAAATCCCCACATCTAAGTTTTCTCTGGGCAACAGCAGAATCAGCCCTGCAGGGCAGAACATTATGCTCACGAAGGTTGTTTCTCTTAGGAAAGGATTTTTCTAAGGTTTCTCTGTTCCATTTACTATCTTCTATGTTCTCGCAGAACTTTCTTGTTCAGCAGGAAAACCTTGTACTCTTACCCCTCCCCCCACACACACAATAAAGATCATGTGCCTAAAACCTTCCTTTAAGGCTCTTTTTGCCTCTCTTCCCTTGACAGCTTTGTCAAGAGTGACTCACAACATCTCTGGGGGCTGGGGATATGCTAGATACAAATGGAGGTGATGGTGATAACAGTAAACATAATCCAGTCCAAATCTGGATTCTGTTCTTTTTGGAGCATGGCCACAGAAATAAATTCCCATAACATTTCCTATGATAAAACCTTTTTTTATATGATTCTACGTTCTACACTTGGGGCTATACTGTCCTTGAAAGCTCCGTCTCCCCTCCCATCCATCCTTTCTCCCTCTCTCTCTCCCTATCTGTGTCCTTCTATCTCTCCCACTCCATTTACCTCTCCCTCTCTTGGCACCATGATCTCCACCAGTGGAGCTGCCATGCAGAGAACTGCAAGTGTTTTGAGGAAGGCAAGGTCCTTCTTTAAATCCTCCATTACCTTGTATACCTCCAATTTGAAACTCCATTTTTTACTCAGCGCCCTGCCTTACACATAAGCAACTTGTAAGATATGGGTCAACTGGCAATGAAATTCAGTATTTCTCAAATACAATCCTGGAATTGGTTTCCAGAACTCTCCACGCAATTATGAGAGTACATAGACCTCAGGTGGCTGAGGGAGATGATTTGATTCTATAGTTCCTGATTTCAAACCCTGCTGCTGTTTTCCCCCATCAGAATGTGGAAAGCAGTCTGCCTACCTCTGACTGATCAGCAGTCAATCTCAGTAAATATTTAAATGTCTTTTACCTGGAATTTATTCTCAGGCACCATTGGAAAAATCAGTTATGATTCCTTTGTTTTATCTGAACTGCGATTAATGTATTGCAGGTGACTCTGAGTCAAACATGCCCTGGAGAGTGTAAATCCCTGATATCACATATTTACAGTCTCTACTCTATTTAAGAAAGCTTCTGGGGAAAAAATTAAATATTTCCCCTGAATACTTTCCACCAAAATAAACTGGACTTAATTAAGTGTGACCAGGGATAATGAAAGGAAGAGCATTTAAGAAAGATGGAAAGGCCAGTCAGGAGAGAAATCTATGAGCTTAGTGAATAGAATGAAATTAGCAGTGATCCAGGAACAGTGGGGATGGGATGAGGACAAGATGAGGTCAAAAGATGAAGAAAGACATTAGATCACTTATGGCCTGTCTTGGTTACCTTTTTCTCATTGTTGAGACAAAATACTTGATGCCCAACATGAAGGAAGGAAAGGCTTATTTCTTAGGGTTTTGGGAGGTTTCAGTGCATATTCAGTTGGCTCCAAGGCAGGGTGGCATGGTGGGACAGCTGTTCATGGCCATTGCAAACAGCAAGTGCAAATCAAGCCAAAGAGCAGAGGCACGCCTTCTTTTCATCTTTACACAGCATGCTGGTTCCATCCCTGGGCGAGTACAGCACTCACACCATCAATCCCAGCACCAGACAACAACCCAATCATGAACATCAGACTCAGCCACATCCATCATTACATGAGGCTTGGGGAGACCATTCAGTCATAAACTATAACATGGACTCATGAGTCACGGTAAATTATACTGAATTTAACACAAAGTTTAATAGAATCAATTGTGGATTGAAGCATTTGACCTCTGAGGTAATCAGGTGTGTGTGTGTGTGTGTGTGTGTGTGTGTGTAGTAGCCAGAATCCTGGCTATAATGAACCCTGTAGGGGAGGTAAAATTGTACCTAGAGATAAACTCTTCGATAGTTTTGCAGCTGGGCTGAGAATTAAAGTGACATAAAACAGATTAAACATCAAAGAGTGAATAAATTCACTTAATACCAGATTTTTATGCCATGGAAGCCCTCCAAAGATATAAAGACCCAAATATGCAGTTAGAGTTGAACACTGACACATTGAATTAGGCAGAGTAGTAAACTGTGAAGGAGTAACAAGGTAAATGGGCCAATCTAGGACAGTTACCTGAATGGAGCAATTACTATGAGGTGAAGCATTATTCTGACAAGGTTGTTTTGCACAGATTTCCCCTGACCTCAGCTTTCTGTACATGCTGAGAAGAAAGTGTGGGGAGAATATCTTTCATATGCAGTCATATCTTCCACTTATAGGAATCAAAGGAAGAGGGTCAGAGTGCCTTATTGCACCTACTGCCTCTTTTTACGTGCCTTTACCTCAAAGTAATCTTCATGTCAAAGTGGCATATGTTTGGATGTTGCATCCTCCCACCCTGCTTTTAGCAGTATGGAGAGAATCGACACAAAGAAAACACGTAGCCAGTGCAGTAGCCCAGGCAAGCAATAGCGTGTCTCCCATGACTGCAGTAGTGCTGGAAATCTATGGAAAGGAGGAATTTTAAAGGCAGTTAAGAAGAAAATCAAAAGACCTGATAATTAATCACATATGAAAATCAATAGACAGATTGAAAATGAATACTACAACCACATGGATTAGGAAAAAGACAGAGAGTTACTTGGAGATTAGGGAAACCTCAGAGTCTGAAACCCAGTGGCAAATACGCAGAAAGCTATCGGGTTACAAGTTCAAGAACTCAGAAGATGGATTAGGTGGAGAGGAAAGCATTTGGGACATTTGGCATAATTGAAATAATGAACATGCATATCATCCTTCATTGATAGAATATATAAGGAAAAGAGCAGAGACTTTGGGACAGAGTTTAAGATACACATTCACTTTGAATGGTGGCTAGAAAAGATGAAGAAGACAATGTTTACTGATAAACCCTCCACCAACATTAGATTAGTGACAGTGTCGCTGAATAACTAATTACTGGTAACAATTCTGTGGAGTAGGGGCTATGCTACCACCCCAGTTGGATTCCTAATTTCATTCTGGCACTTGAGATGCCCAGATGTTGCATCACAATGTGAAGTAGGAGAGTCTCCACTCTCCTGGCCACTAATGCTGCGGGATCAGCTGGGATCAGACGCCATTTCCTTGTGATCAACAGAGGCAATGTGGGTCTTCTATAAAATAACATGTGACACTTGAATACCACGCTGGTCTTCATCTGAAGAGTGGCTGGATGTCCAGGATATTTCAGGTGAGATGCTTAGGCACTTGGTTGGAAGACTGATTTGCAGATACCCTGAGAGGGCAGTTGGTATCAGAAACAGCTAGACTTAATCTTACATTTTGTAATCCTTATAGTTTGTATCTACCACATATCCAGCACCTGTAGTAGTTTAATTCATATGTAATTAATTGCAATATATAAATAATGTCATCATTTTTATTCTACATTGTAATGCTGTTGCAGCCTGTGAAGCAAGGGGAAGAAAGAAGAAAAAGGTAGGTATGGGAAAAGAAAGGGAAGGGGAGGGGAAAGGAGGGGAGGGGAGGGGGAAGGGAAGGGAGAGGAGGGAAAGAGAGGGAAGTAATTATCAACAATGACAAGTTTATTTAGAAAGACCTAAAAGAACCAAAAGAAGCATTACATTTCTAACAGCCAAATTTAGTAAGTTCATTCTATTTAATACAAATACAAAAGATCAATTTCATTTCTACATACTAGCAATGAACAGTTGAAGTATGTACATACATTTTTAAAAATTTTTTGGTACTTGGGATTGAACCTAGTGCCTTCATGCTAAGTTATATTCCCAGTCTCTTTTCAATTTTTATTTCAAGATCCAAAAGGAAAGAATGATACTTTCTACTAGGTTAAAAATGTTTTAAAGCATCACAGAGAGTAAAAACATAAGCCACAAATTGGAAAGATACTAGCAACACATACAGCTGCCAAGTGTTGAATATTCAGAGTATATAAAAACAAACAAATACTAGGTAACCAGCCAAAAGAAATGTGGGCAAAGGTCAGTTTAAAGAAAACACTGGTTGCTTATAAATATTTTTTAAAATGTTCAATTTCCTCAGTGATCTCCAGGAGGGCAAAGTAAAATTACTTTACACTGTGAGATTCAGTTTTAACCAAATATGCAGGCAAAATTAAAAGGACATGAAATACTAGTTGCAGCCCTAGCATCTGGAAGTGTTAGTGGGATCATTTATTTGAGTTAATCAGTTTGGAAGGCATTGTGTCATATTATGTAAAGCTGACATTTTGAATAAGATTCAGTCGTTATAATCCCAAGGGTAGAGAAAATCTTGCTCCTTGGCATGCACAGACGTATACAAGAGTATGATGCTGTTTGTGATAGCACAAAAGCTTGAGGGCAGTTAAGTGGGCATTAATTCCAGAATGGATAGTAAATCCTGGCAAGTGAGTATAATGGAATGCTAAACATTAGTGAAATTATACTAAGATTGCATGTGTTAATTTGGATTGTAATGAAAAAATTTCCAGTATAGAAAAATATGAACTGAATGATACTCCTTGGAGGTAAATTTAAAAGGCATACAGTGTTAAATAATATCTAACTTACAGACTCTCGTGTAAATGCTAGAAATTATAAAGAAAAGCTAATGTCTGAAAATCTAGAGGTTAGAGTTATAGCTACCTTGGTATGAGGGGGGAAGAACTGTGCAGGCTGAAAAATGATATAGGCTGAAAGATTCTCAGCCCTAATCCATATCCCAAACTGACTGGTTCAGGCAAGGAAATTTATTTTATTATTTCTCCATATGCATTGCATATTTGTCATAAGTATTTTCAGTATAATTCAGCTTCTAATTCTATGAGTGGATGGTGGGTGATGTTATATGTGTTGCAAAAGCTATGATTGCTGTACATTGAATTAAATGATTCATTAGCTGAGATAAATGGGGGAGGGCAGGAGGAAAACTGGCAAGTTTAAAAGCAAATAAACAAGAAATGTGTGATTTTGTTACAAATCCTAGAAAAAGCGAGTCACGAAAGAAGGAAATAACAGCAGGCTGAATCTCACACTGCATTTCCACCAGCTAAGACAAAGCCTGCCCTTCCCAACCCTGTGAAATGTTTTTGTCCCAACAGCAGAGCAACTGTGAAGTGTGTGGAAAGTGATCTTGTCACAGGAGGTTGTTAATGGGGGATGAGGCCACCTGCCACTGCCTGTGCCCTGAACTAGCCATGAGCTACAGAAAGTGCTGCAACTGGAGTTCAGAGCAGGGGCTTTTGCTTTTCTGGGGAGCAGAGAGGCCCCTGCTCTGAACTCCAGTTGCAGCACTTTCTCTTTTAGCTGCAGTATCAGCTTCCCTGCTGGGATTTTGTCTTGGTTACTTTTCACTGATTGCTGAGACAAAACACCCAACACCCAAAATTAGGGAAGGAAAAGTTTATTTAGCTTACAGTTTTTGGAGGTTTCAGTCCATAATCAGCTGGCTCCAAAGCAGGGTGGCATGGCACAGGGACAACACTTCAAGGCAGCAGCCAGAGCAAAAGGGGGCAAGAGCAAGCCTCTTCTCCTTCCTTATATTGTACACAGGGTCCCCTCTCCCCCCCAGAGCTGGTGTAGCATTCACAAATTTCCTTGCCTTGCTTTGCACAGTATGGGTACGTTTACAAAGTAAGAACTCTGGCTCCCTGCTCAGTCTCTTAGTTAAACTTCTGACCTTCTCAATTGACACAATGAACAGGTAACTGCTTGTGCTCTACCCTGAGAGATGTAGAGCTGCTGAGTTACTTAATTAAGCTTCTAGACTTCTCAAGTTGACACAATGTATAAACCATAACAGATTTCTCTCCAGTTTCTGTCTCCTTTGTCCCCAGGAACCATGGATACAGAAATCACACAGACCCTAGACATCTGGTCAAAGGGAAGGAGCAGAAAACAGAGATTTATTGTGTCCCTAAAAAAGGACCATAGGTGTGTTTATTGGTATAGTAAGAGACTGGAAAAAGAGCTCAAGTTCTTGGTTTACTCTCAGATTTTCAGCTCAATGTGCCCAGAACTCACCCTGCATCTTGGAAATCATGTCTCCTGAGCTAGCAGACTCAGCTGTACTTCTGTGTCACCAGCCACTCCACAGGGCTGGTTGTGAGTTCCTCTGAGAACATGAACTCATTAGGAACTTGCTCGAGAAATAGGTGATACATTAGGTGGCTGAGAATGAACAGAAACCCAACATGAAAGAGTATAAGCCAGAAGAAAACACTTGTCAATGGCAGCTCTTAGTGAGCACAATGGGTGATTAAAACCACTGATGGGGACATGGGGACAGAAGCCAGGGGAGAGGGGGCTCAGATTCTCAGGTGTGAAACGTATTTGTCAAGAGTCAAGATTTACCAGGGCATTGTCTGTCTTTCTGTCTCTGTGGGAGACAACTTGAGCGGGTCCCCTTGAATATAGAACAATTGCTGCAACATTGATTATATTGAGACTTATTTCCTTATGTTGATATATACAGAGCTGACTATGGTATTTCCTTCTCTCTTCAATTGGCTCTAAGCATTGCAAATAAGGCTAACTGAGGTACTGGTATGTAATCTCTAAAGCCATCCGACAGTGTCCTGTTTCCTCCCATAGTGATCTCTGTAAAATATATAGGCACAGCGAGATGGCAGAGTCAGTGAGCTCCAGGAATGTCAACTGGGTATAAGCCTCGAGAAAGAGGCTATGAGTCCCCAGCGCATAAAAGTTTACATTATCAGAAGCAGGTACTGCTATGTAGTCTTTAAAGCCATCAGACAGTGTCCTGCTTCCTCCCAAAGTGACCTTTGTAAGATATATAAAGCACAGCGGGATGGCAGAGCCAGTGAGCTCCTAGAATGTTGACTGGGGATGAGCCTCGAGAAACAGGATGTGACTTCCCAGGGCATAAAGTTTGCATATCAGAAACTGAAACAGCAGCCTCCTAAAACAATTCAGTTGCTATCTTGATTGGGTTGTGCAAATTGATCCCCCTGCATATATTTATCTGCATTTTGCAGAGATACCTTTTGCACTACCTTGCTAGTCAGCTCAAGTTACTCACGTAGTTCCCGCCATTCTTACTGTCACTCATCCTCAAGCCACCCCCTTGCTTGACTAGTTAACAAATTCTGAGAGAGGCCTAGGATCAAGGCCTTTGTCCACATGTCCTCACGAGGCTTGGACTCAGGACCCCTTGGCTGCCCTTAACCTTGAATATATCTCAGTGTCTTTACTCTCGCTGTGGGTTGCATTGGAGGTGGTAGATTGGAATTAACTTGTCGGGATTCCAATAATGTCTCAATGGAATTGTAAATATAATTTCTTGGATTTTGAGGAAGACTAGAGAAAGGATTATAGTACTTGGATTACCGTACTTAATATTTGGGGCTACAATATGTCTCTGTCTCTGTCTCTGTCTCTGCCTCTCTCTCTCTCTGTCTCTCTCTCTTCCCACCCTTTCTCCTTCTCTTTCTATCTTTCTCATCCTCTCTCTCTTACCCCTTCCCTCCCTCTCCTGCTTCTTTCTTTTTTTAAATGAACCTCATGTGTTTCTAACCATCTTTGTAAAAAGTATGTAATTCTAAGCCTTTCCCCTTGTAAAACTGTGTATTCCTTACTGAAATTGACAAGCACATCAATTGTAACTTTCACATGGACACTGGTCAGCTAGCTCAGCATAGACAGGATTCTGAGGCCCTGAGGGTTACCTGACTGCTTTCCACAGCTCTCCTTGCTATAGAAGCTTCCTACCAGAAACCCTCAGCAACTTTAATCATCTGGATATTGAATCATCTAATTTCTAAAAGCAACTTTATCAAAATAGAAATATATGCAATAAGGTTCACCCCATTTTACGGGTACATTTCAATAAATTTTGACAAGTTTTATACTACTGCCAGAACTGTGACAATTAACTTGAAAAGGCAGTAAAAAGTTAGTTTTATTAAGTGTTGATCCTTGAGCACATTCAGATTTTAAGGGCTATTTTTTTTCCGGTGTTGTTCCAATAACGCCTGGATATGGAACTTTGGTCTTTTCCTCATTTGCACTTTCACTCAGTATAGATCTAGCAGGCTAACTGCTTCAGCAAGTGCCCAACCAATAAGCAACAACTTGTTCAAATCCTTAAGGAAACATTGAGAAATACTATCTTTGAACAGTGATACTATCTTTAAACAATGCTAAGGGGTATGATTTACCCTTGACTTAAGCAGTGAGTAATTTTATTACATCCAACTTTTTGACTCATGTCCAATTTAATGTCCAGACTCTTTAAACTGATGCTTTTGGCTGCTCTCTGGGGAATGATATCATTTGCTGTGTATATTTTGCCGATTTAGAGCGAACAGCTTTATTTCTTATTAAAAGAAAAATGCAACCAGTTTGATCCCTCCATCCAGTTTTCTTTATAGATTTTTAGAGCATAAAATGGAGCTTTGACCCAATAGGATTATACACAAGAGTAAATTTTCAAAGAAAATTTTGAGAAGTACAAAAAGTGACAACAATAATTAAGTACCTGAATTCTACCATTTACTCTGCCTCAACCAAGGGATTCATTCAGGGATTCCATTAACTGAAATAGAAAAACTCACCTTTATTTTTGTACCAGTCTCAGCTGACAAGTAGCATTTCCATCCATGATAAATATAATAATGAGACCATAACAGTTTTATCAGTATTGTGACAAAGTCAATAATAACAGTAATAATATATTTGCATATATTAGATACATTGTATATTGATATGAAATTCAGCTCATTTCCATCACATTACCTAGAGTATCTTCTATTTGCTCTCATCATTACCTTGAAATCACAGCAGTTTTCAGACTTACCAGGATATATTTAGCTTACTAAACTTTAAAGATGTACATATATTAATGTGTCATATAATGAAAACAAGATTTTGATATCTGCATTTCAAAATAGTTGGTTTTCTTTGTAGTGCTATGCATTCTAGTTTATGCTTTTAAAATATTTTTGTGAAAAGGTCTCCTTGGGAGTGATCAGACAGACAAAAAGTTCTATGATGAAAGCAAAGAGGAGAGCTCTGCAGAAGGAATGAGAACTTCTGCTTTGCAGGTGTGATTGAGAATGGAAAGCCTCAACTCCAGCATGAGAGGTCACCATACAACAAGCACTCTTCCAGGTATCTCACCTGCACTGCTGCTATTCTTAATGATTCTGTTTTTTCTTTTTAATTTTATTTTAAAAAGAATAAAACAAAACAGAACAGTACAATGCAAACAGTACAGGACTTCAAAGCAAGACAACAGGAAATCAACAGTGGCTACCATAATGTCTCTTGTTTTCTTCAAAATGGTTGTCCATGCCTTCACACACAACAAATTCCAACAAAACAAAATAATATAAAACCATTCCAAACAAAAGAATGAAAGGATTACGGGCCTTCAAAACCAGACAATAGGAAACCAACAATGGCTACCATAATGTCTCTTGTTCTCTTCAAAATAGTTGTCCATACCCACACACATATTGAAATCAACTGATAGAAAACAGACTAGAACCAATCAAAACAAAGAATAAAGGTATTATAGGACTTCAAAACAAGATGATAGGAAATCAGCAATGGCTACCATAATGTCTCATTTTCTTCAAAATAGCTGTTCGTATCACCACACATAATAAGATAGATTCTTGTAAACTCTTTAGGATAAACTCTAGGCATGTATAATCCTATAAATGTACATCTATCTTTTCTGTATTGGAGGAAAAAAACAAACAAAACAAAAAGTACAAGAAAAACAAAAGAGACAAATAAAAATAACAATAACAAAAAACCCAAACAATAAAAATATATTTCAAAACAAGGTGGTAGAAACATAACAAAGGTTGTTATTTTGCATAGTTATCTTCAAGAGGGTTGCTCATATTATCAGACACAGACATGCAAAATTGGTCTAATCCTATGAATGTTAACTGTTTTGTTCCAAGAACTAACAGAGTTAGTAGTACAGTCATGGCAGCTATCTTAAGTGTTTATAAACAAATTTGTATCTTTTATCTTTTTCCTTCCTTCTTTTTTCCTTTTCCCTATCTGAGTTATTTTTCCCCTTTGAGCCATTTCTTATCCTTTTACAATATTTACTGAAGATTTTCTATCTTATTTACTCCTTCAGTTTCTTACACTAGGGAAACAATACGGTATTTACACATGTGAGTTTGATTTATTTCACTTATGAATATGGTCTCGTGTCACATCCATTTACCTCATAGTGATTTTCACTAAATCAATACCTCATTTCCTCCCCTCCCACCCTTCCTGCCTCCCTCCTCTTTCTTTCTCTGCCTTCTGCTCTGCTTCCAGAAGAGGGCAGCAAAGTTCTTGATCCACCAGGTTCTAGACGAAAGTGATGTCATGATACTCATATGATTGGATCAGTTTTACATGTCTATATCTGTTAATGTAAGTAACCATTTTAAAGATA
>RJWM01022207.1:23707-34178 GCA_004363535.1 Dasyprocta punctata | reverse complement strand
GGGGATTGAACTCACAGCCTTGCGCCTCCCAGGGCAGGCGCTTAAGCCACTGAGCCAAACTCCCGGCCCTGGTTTTTTGAGGCAGGGTCGCACTATGTAGCTCAGGCCGGCCTTGCGCTCGCGTTGTAGCCCAAGCCGGCCTCGAACTCACAACGCTCCGCCTACCTCAGCCTCCTGAGTGCTGGGATTAAAGGCGTGCGCCACCACGCCTGGCTCTCAGTCTATTTTCTTATTCCTTAAACTTTTCTAAACAAAGTTGTATTATATATTGCTAATGTAATTCAAAACAGCAACTTTTTACCAAACTTCAGTGCGGAGGGAGGAGAGGGACAGTGGTAGAAATATGCATATTATTCCTCATGCTTTCCCTTACTGACTGCTCTGGAATACTTTTTAAGTGGCTAATTCACTACCCAAACAAAGTGAACAGCCTGCCCTTCCCTAGTACAAATCTAAGACCCACATCTGCCTTTTATCTTTTCTCCTACTGACCTAGTAGGTTTGAGTTACAGGAGTGCTTATCCAGAGACAGCTCTGCCGTTCAAGAGGAAGAAGCACGTCTGGGAAGTCCTGCCTTCCTCATCACGTGTTCCCCTCCAACCACGCCACGTTCTGCTGGGACCTGTGCCCGGGGCAGCCCCGACGACAGCCTGGGTGACTTAACATCAGTGCACTTTCACATCTCAGAGCTCAGATGTCACTTCCTAACAGCACTTGGCCCAGTGCCTGGAAAAATTGTTGTAATTAATACTTAGTAAATGAATGGGTAAATGAACGAACCCACCCATCTCTCTCAATCCATTCATTCACTCCGCTGTTCTAGAAATCGCCCTCTCTGCACCCGAATCCTGGCTGCTGTGTCAGAGAAGGACTTCAGCCACGGGAGGGCGGCAGAGCCCCACCAATGGCTGGCCAGGTTTGCTGTTCCTGTGGATCTGGTGTCTCAGCTGCTAGACTGGAAACTGGATGTTGATTTTGCTCCCCTGGAGCATGTTATGCTGTTGTACATTTGGCTTTGTTTTCATGCGTTGCATTCTAAATGCACCAAATAGCATGGAGTACTATGTAGAATGATTTCATAAGAGCAGCTGTTCTCCAGATTTTCTTCAGTGCAGGCTGTCTAGAGGGACAGTGCACATCCAGTCTTCCCCTGACCATTAAAGCAGTCCCTGTACAGCATCTTTGAGACAGTCCCGGAACCGCTCTAAAATGAGACCTGTGTGCACACAGAAGAGGAAGGCCGGCCCTGGGGAGTCCCTTCCTTCATAAGGTTCTGCCCCATCTCAGGAGGCAAAAGTACATTTTTAATTCACTTCACAAGACTCCAGATTGGCTCCATGGTGTACTTTTGCTTTAATAAATAGATGACAAAGAGATGCTGGAGTGTGGTTGTTGGGGATGGCTGCGAAGGGGTTGTAAGCGAGCCTTGGGTTATTTTTAGCTCTTTCCAGGAAAACCCTTTCTTTCTGGCTTTACCTTAGTCAGTGTGAGGCCCCATGAAAGTCTGAGAGTACGGCTGGTGACTCACAGGGACGTCACAGTGATGGATTATTGCTGCATGGATCCATACCACTAGGAAGAATTCTAGAGGAGTCCTCAACGCAAGTTTAATTAGGACTGACTTCACTTCCGAAAATTGAAATATGTTCACACTAAATTGGAAAATACTAAGGACAGATACTGTTTCATACGTGTGTTTGTATCTCAGGGACTTTTCACAATGCCAAGCAGAGTGTAGGATCTGTAAGTGTGTGCTGAATGATGGTAAAACTTTCTGGCAGGTGTCACCAAATCAAATAGAAGGGAACTCTGGGTAAGGAAGACCTTAATCTCCTTGCATCTCATTTTCCTTATCCTGAAATAATAACCCTTTACATCAGAATTGTGCTTTCACTTCATCTGGATAGACCCTATATTTCCTTTATCACTCATAAGCATATGGTAGGGGTAGGGGAGTAGGTTAAACTATTTCCTAGATGAGAAAAATAAGGCACAGGCTGAAAAATTGGGCCACATCACCCAGTTGTATCCTGATGATTGATGTCTAAAAATGTCTTTAGTTTTTTCTGTACTGAGACAAAATACCCAACACCCAAAGTTAAAGGAGGAAAAGTTTATATGACTCAGTTTGCAGAGATTTCAGTTCATAATTGGCTGGCTCCAAGACAGGATGGCATGGCAGAGGGCATAGCAGAGCATAAATGGTTCATGGCAAGCAGAAGGCAGCAAGCAACAAGGGACAAGCAGAGACCCTCTTTCTGTCCCTTACTTCTTATCCAGGGTACCCACCTTTAAGGTGTGTAGCACTCAAACCCAGAGTGGGGCAGCATTAAACCTGGCATGGCACCATGAATCAATCTCAGCATCATATCCATGACCCCAGCATCACACACCCTAGATCCAGCTATTTCCAAAAGCCCCACCTAGGACCACGTGAGGCTTTGGGGGAAGACCTAGATGCAAGCTATAACAACTAGACAAGGTCTTGTGAGTTTCAGTATAGCACATGCTCACTACACCTCTCTGGATTCTAAGATAAAATAATTGAACTAGTCAATCTCTTGGAACTGTTTTTTTTCTAGCCCCAGCAATAGTTCCTAACGCTTATTGAGAATTAGTGAAGATACTTTAAAAAAATACAATATCAAGACTTGTAGTATTGGTGGAAAAATAGACACACAGGTCAGTGAAACAGAACCAAAAATCCAGAAATAGATGGAAGATGTTTTTTAAGTGTAGAAGCAGTACAATAGCAAAGTAATATTGTTTTCAACAAGTAGTGCTAGGGGGTGGAATATGCATTGGTAAAAACATAGTATCAACCTAAATCTCATACCTTATCCAGGAATGAACTCAGATTGAATCACAGGTGTAAATTTATAAAATCTTAAGAAAATAAGAAAAAAAATTGTCAGATCCTAGGGTTAGGCAAAAAGTTCTTAGAACTAACACTGAAAGCATGATCCATAAAAGAAAAAAAAGGACAAATTCAACGTCATCAAAATGTAAAACTTTTGCTCTTAGGAAGGCTATGTTAAGAGGATAAAAGACACATTACCAGCTTAGAGAAAATATCTGCGAACTAAAAATCTAACAAAGGGCTAGCAAAAAAGAGTTCTCAAAACTCAGCAATAAAACAGTCATTTAGAAAATGGGCAAAAGATGCTTCACTGAACCGTATACACAGAAGGCCAATAATGAACATGAAAAGATGCACACATCATTGACCATTAAGGAAATGCAAATTAAAGCTACCATGAGCGACCGCTACACACTTGTCAGAGCGATGAAAATACAAATCGTGTCAACAACAAATGCTGCTGAGGATGCAGAGAAACTGGGCCTTTCATAACTTGCTGGGGAGATGTAAAATATTGCAACCACTCTGCCAGGCAGTGTGACATTTCCTTATAAAATGAAACATGCAGTAGCTATTTGACTCAATAATTGCACTCTTGGGTATTTGGCCAAGAGGATTGTTATGGTTAATATCTAGATGTCCTTAGAGTCTTGTGCATCCATGGGCAGTACTTTTGGAAAAAGACTGCACCATGAGCGGACTCTACAGCTGACTTGCCTTCAGAAGGCTGCTGAGGAGAGGCCGCTGGAGGTGTGACCTTGAAGGGTCTATCTCCTGCTTTCTGTTCTCTCTGCTTCCTGGATGCCATGACATGAGCAGTTTTCCTCCATCCAGGCCCTTCTACCATGCTGTTTCCTGCATTTGAACCTGCTGAACATGGACTGAAATCAACCTGCTTTGCGCCTAGATTTACTCACTATGGATATTGCCCATAAATGGGACAACATGGAAAGTTTTCGCACCAAGTCCCATCAGCAAGGTGGGTGGGCACTGGGCAGAGAGGGGAATCAGGAGTCTGGGCCCCCACCTGCCGGTTCTGACAATCACAATGATGTGAGTCGGCAGACCACCTTCCTAGGCCTTGATTTCCTCACCTATGAGAAAAAGACATTCAGTTAGGAAAATCTTCAAGACCTGCCGCTCTTTATCATTTTGTATTCCTATGTATTTGTTCACCTTTGGCACCTGTGTTGGTCACACATTTGGTCATTCTCACCAACTCGACTATGAAATTCATCAGACCTGTAAGCATTGAGGCTGGCATTTATTTCTTCTTTCTTAAAAATTATTTGGATTTCTTTAACTATTGAACTCTTGAAAAGGCATACAATACTTACGAAGTCACTATTTCTGTTGCAGTTATTTTTAAAAATTAGATTGTTAGTGGAATAGTTAGAATAGTTTCCAACTAGACATTTAAACAGAAGGCAAAATACCTTGTCACTGATTAAAAATTAAAAGCTATTAGTTTACAAAACATGAAATGGTCATGTTACCGGCCAAAATAAAATGTAAACAAATTATTACTTTTTGTTGTTTAGTGACTAAGAAAGGAAAAGATCTTTTTTTTTTTTTTTTTTTTTTTTTTTTGGTCTCTTGCCTGAAAAAAGAGAAACAACAAAAATGAAAACAAAGGTCAAGGTCAGTGCAATTTGGGCTTCAGAAGTTTTGCTCTTGGCTGAGATGACATTACAAGAAGCAGATTTGTCTTCAGAGCTGATGCAAATTCCCTTCCCTCTAGAAAACAGGCAAAATAATTAGAACAGTAGTTTTCAAGGCCCAGGACGTGAGGCATGGAAGGACAGAGGCCAGAAAGAGGGAACAAATGCCACATGCCCTGTAACAGCCCAGCTTTCTCCTTAGGAGCATTTCCTAGCCACACTGCATTGCAGAAAGGAGGCTCCACTGGGGATGTGGAAGATTCGCTGTGTTGAGATGGATCTGGATGACGGAGGCAGCTGGACTGTGTGAGACACAGAGCCAGAGAAGAGCGAGCTGCAGAGCCAGAGCTCCAGGGGGCTTCAGAGGGCCCCGACAGAGTCTGCAGAGAGTCACCAGTGCACATGTGCGTGGTGCTCCTGGAAAAGCTGCAGCAGCGAGGTGAGGGTAGCAAAACAACTGGTCTCATCCTTGACCTCGATCTGGGCAGAAGTTCCATGGGTGATCATTTTGGAATCCATCACTGAGCCCTTCATTGCTGTCTTACACACTTCTGTAAATGTTACACTTCAAAATGAAAAGATTTAAACATATCAGGAAACATTTTCAAACTGTCCCGGAATTTTTGTGTAAAGCTCCATCCAGATCGCCAATGAGTCCAGTATTCCTTCCCCGCAGTGGCCTGGCCAGGTTGCGTGACTGACACAGACCACCACCTGCTCAAAGCCGACCCATTCTCAGTCATTCCATGAGAACCCTTTGTAGATGTCCAGTGTCAAGGTCTTTATCTACGTTATTGACAACTGTGAAATCATGAAATCATACTGAGCTAACATTCCCAGACCCATTCACTCTTTCTAATTTTGAGACAGGTTCTTGCTAAGTGGCCCCAAACTTTCAACTCCGCCTGGCTCAGCCTCCCACGTGGCTAGGATTACAGGTGTATACCAAGATGTTCAGCTTTCTTTGCTAGTTTAAGACATATTTCAGGCTGGGTATGTAGCTCAGTGGTAGAGCTCTTGCTTGCATGCATAAGGCCCCTGGGTTCCATCCCCAATACTGCCCCACCTCAAATAGCCATATGTCATTCCTTCTTTGCATGAAATAGTAAGATAATTTAAAAAGTTGAAACTATCAGAAAAATGAGCAATTCTGGCTACTGTACTTACATCTTTAAATGATTGGGACCAAATTATTTCCTTATCTTAAAGAAACACTAGGAACTGACCTATAGTTCAAACCTTCTCTATAGAATTTTCAGCTCAACAATTGCGATACCTAATCATATAACAACACTTCTTTATGATTAGCCTCGATATGATCCCGTAAGAGGACAACATTTAATTTAACACATAACCTATGGAGACCCCTTCCCAGTCCTCATCACAGTCTGGGAAGTTTATATTTGTAATCCCATGGAAAAGTTACTGGAATTCTAGTGAGTTAATTCCAATTTACCACTTCCAGTGCAACCCATAGCAAAAATAAAGCCACTAAGGCATGCTTGTAGTTGCAGGGAGCAAAGAGCATCCTAAATTCAGCCAAGGTGATGGCTAATCAGAACAAAGGCTTTGACCCAGGGCCCAACCCAGGTTTTATTAATTAATGAAGAGGGGAGTGGATCGAGGATGAGTGACTGTGAAAATGGTGGGAAGTACGTGAGTACTGTGAGCTGGGCTAGGTAGTTGGCCTGACTTCACACCTGCAGTATGCAGAGAGAAGGATATGCAGAAGGAGTAATCTGCATAGCACAATTCGAGGTAGTATCTAATGTTTTGGAGTTGTTGCTTCCGCTCTGCTGTGTAGTTTTTTATGCCCTGGGAAGTCATAGCCTCTTGTCTTGAGGCTCAATCCCAGCCAACAGCATGTAGCGTGGCTCTGACCAGCTCACACAGGTTTCTTGGGAGGTACAGGGCAGGTCAACACTGACCTATCACCTTGCTTCAAAGATCAGACATCAGCACCTCAGCCAGACCCACTTGCATTGCTTAAAGCCAATTGAGGTGATAAGGAAAAGTCCTACCCAGCTCTGTGCACGTCAACTCGTGGGACTAGGGCTGGGCTTACCCAAGATGGAGATACTTGCTCTTCTTTCAAGGAGAGTTGGCCAGGTGGCCCTCCACAATAACCCTTTATGCAACTCACAGTTTCTACTGAATCGCTAAGATGCTATTGATACAGTTGATTTGTTGTTGCAGTGACTTTCTCAACAAGGGAGCAGCATGAAGACTTCCATCTGGCCCAGTTCTTTTCTCTGGAGTAACTACTCTGGAATGCTTATCACCTCTGTACATCAAAATATACTTCAATCTCAAATCTAGTCCAGCCCATCATTTTATACCGTTGCGAGTTAGTTACATGTATGGTAATGAAGTTAGAGGAAAAAAAAAAAAAAAGAATTCTACTTCCATATCACCATCAGTTCAAACCACACAATCACACATGGTAAAAGAACCACCTTGTTAACTTTGTCTATCTACCAGGTTGCATTTTAAAAGCTTGCTGGTTTTATTTATACCAAACATTGTTCTTCCTGAATCTTAGCCAGTTTCTGAATACATTGAACTATAGAGTTCTTGGGAAAGTCGCCTTCGTGCTACTCTTTTTTTATATTTATTTATTTATTTATTTATTTATTTTTGAGATGGTCTCACTGTGTAGTTCAGGCTGGCCTTGAACTCACTATGTAGCCCAGACTGCCTCGAACTCATGGCAATCCTCCTGCCTCAGCCTCAGAGTGCTGGGATTACAGGTGTGCACTACCACACCTGGCCTAATTCACACTATCTTCTTTATGCTATTTCCTTTGCTCAAGAATCTTCCAACATTTCCAAGCAAACAGGTTTGATGAAATTTTTTGCTACCGTCTCTGCAGTTTTATTTTTCTGTCTTAGTCATGCAAAGTGTTACTTTGCAAGAAGCCTGTAAAGTACTACTTACAGCTTATATATGAATTATTGAACATCTGCTCCTGTCGGCTTTTTAATTCAATATTCTTTTCTTCAAATAACTCTTTTGGTGGTGAACTGATTTCTTTATGAGTTGCATGTAAATGTCACCTACATTTTGATGGCAGACTTGCTTCATTAGCCAGGAGACATTTGCAAATAACACACTGAAGTCTGAGTACTTCTGCACTCATCAGAGCTGAACTTGGTCGGTTTGTGAGGGATCGTACTCCTGAATTAATCTGGTAGAAACTCTTTAACTGTCATTTCTTCTAAATTACTTTCATCATCGTTACTGAGTTTACTGCTAGTGCTACATTCCAAAAAGGTATGCCTTCTCTAGATGTTTTAAGCCCAATGACTCTCATTTTAGTCAATTATGATTATAAATAATACAAGTTTTATTTCCCTAAATTGACTAATGTTAAACTATAAATAATAGACTTAATTAAAATTTAAACTGGTTGTAAAAACAGGTTATAAAAATGCTTTCTTAAACTGAGTGTACTTGCATGTGTTTATCATTCCAGCACTCTGGAAGGCTGAGGTAGAAGGATCACAAATTTGAGCCCAGCCTAGTCAATTTAAGGAGACACTGTCTCAAAATATAAAATTTTTAAAAAGGGGGCTAGGGATGTAGCTCAGATTGAAGGCCCTGGCTTCAGTCCCCAATACGGAAAAATAAACTCTTTCAGATTGTTCTATATGTTTGTATTAGAGTTGACCAGCTAACCTGAAACTATCACACATAGCGATGTGGTCCTTCTGAGCATGAAATCAGGAACTTGCCCACTCTAAACGAGTCAGATGAGACTAGACAGCCTGGAATGAGCGGAGGGGAGTGCTGGCTTCTCTGTGGGTGGCTGACCTAAGGCTGGTGACTCCGTGCCTGTGGAGGGTAGGGCCACTTTCAGCACAGAACCTCTGCAGAGCAAGGCTTCCTTAGAAGCCAGGATAAAATGTGCCACCGATTTAATAACAGCCTTGACTTCACAAAATCAAGTGTTGCAATTTTAAATGAATGCACTGATTAAATAAAAATGAATATATCAAACTTCAGAAACGCTAATACAGGGAAAACCACACTTAAGAGTGGAGGAGACATCATGAAGACGTTTTCCTAAGTCTGCCTGTTGCAGGAGTGCTTCCGTGCCTGTGTCTGGGGAGCAGCTGAGCTGTGGCTTCCCGCAGTGGGTGGTTTGGAAGGTTGTCACCCAGAAAGCACAGCTGGCCTGGCCGTTGCTAAGGAGCTCGACTGCGGGGCATCAGGAGGCGGAGGGGGAGTGACCTGCTGGCCTAGGAGGAAGGGAAACTTCACCGCAGCTCTTGGGGAGGGGCGTCTGTGAAGTTCCCTGCGTATTTTCAGACTGAGGTTTGCCCCGTGTGGGCTTGTGTCCTCCGGTGGATGACAGTAGCTTTGGGTCACTATGAATTAAATTTCCTCAAAGCCACCATTCAACGAGCCCCCAAGAATCTAGCTATTTCTCTCCACCCCCCTGCACAGCTTACTGATGGCCAGTTCAATGGAGATGGACTGGAGTTAGACTCGCAGAGCCTAACTTGCAGTGTGCTAGCCGGTTCTTCCTCAATGGTGACCACCTTCTGCTTCATTCAAACGCCTCCGGGATGCTCACCTGACTCAGTGTGCAGTTGGTCTCCACAGTGGAGCAGAACTCTATTCACAGCACCCCAAAGGTCTTTGTAACGTTATTATGCAAATCAGGAAGAGCCCCGAAAGGCTAACTATTCTTGGTCCATCAATACAGGTAACTAAGCTCTGTCCAAAATAGGATATTAGCAAAAAAGAAGAACCTGGCCCTTTCCTTTCTCTCCTTGCTCAGTGTGGAGGTTTGGGGAGCCACGCAGAAGCCCAAGACAAGGAAGGTGAGGGAGGAAGTGGGGGCGACGGAGCCCTACCGTAAAGTAGGGTTTGTGTAGATGATCTTCCTCAACTGTAGGTCATGTTAGTGCTCTGCCAACATTGAAATCAGACTACCTTGTGATGTTCAGTAGATTAAGGTCTATTAAATGCATTTTTTAGCCAGGCGTGGGAGCACACACCTTTAATCCCAGCACCCGGGAGGCTGAGGCAGGAGGATCATTGTGTGTTCGAGACCAGCCTGGGCTACAAAGTGAGTTCAAGGCCAGCCTGAACTGCATAGTGAGACACTGTCTCAAAAAATAGGGCTGGGGATTTAGCTCAGTGGCGTAAGCATGTGAGGTTGTAAGTTTGATCCTTGCTACAAAAAAAAAAAAAAAAAAAAAAAGAAGAAGCATGTTTTACTTACGGTTTTTGTAGTTTATGATGGGTTTATTGGAAACAGAGCCCCATCTCAAGTCAGGGGTCATCTGTATTTATTTGGAAAGAAAAGAAATTCTCCACTTTGGAGTCTGTACAGTTTCATGACTTAAAAATAGTTTTAATAAATTATATTAAATAATTATCTGTTTTAATAAATTATAACTTTTTTGAAGCTTCCATTGTCATATTTTCACAATGGCTACTCATTGTAATAGCAAATAACCAACTGGTTCTTTTTTTATATATATACAGTGTGATAAACTGACTAAAAAATTCAACTAGAAAGTCAAACACACAAGAGTGTTCTGGAAATTTGTTGAGAGAGCAGTCGGAAAGACAGCTTTCAAGAAGGCAAAAGATACAACAAAAATCTCAAAATTTAAATTATGAGGCGCTTTAGGGCAGTCCGATTCGCAGAGGCAGACGGAAAAGTGGTGGCTGCCAGGGGCTGCAGTGGGGGATGGGGAGTTAGTGTTTAACAAGTGCAGTTTCAATTTTGCAAGATGAAAAAGTTCTGGAGATGGATAATAGTGATGGTTGCACCACGGTATGAATGTACTTCATGCCTCTGAGCTGCATGCTTTAAAAATGCTAAACTGATACATTTTATGTTATCTATATTTTACATTCTAAAAAAAAAAAAAATATATATATATATATATATATATATATATATATATATATATATGTTTGTTTGGACAG